>VZSZ01003428.1:1805359-1830810 GCA_013398815.1 Ibidorhyncha struthersii
CCTCCTCCCCCCGCGGCCCGGCACCGGGAGGCAGACTGCGTGGGGGCCGCTGGAGCCGCAGCCATCACCGTCAGCCGTTTTACGGCGAGCCCCGGATCGGCCCCCGCTGCGGTCTGAGCAGGGGGTGCCCGCCGCCCGTTCAGCTGGCCGTACTCGGTTGCCGCTTCCCTCAGAAGCTGCTGATTTTTTTCAGATGGTGCTTTTAGGGTTCTTTAGAGTTGTATCTTGCGCTAACGTACAGGCTGGGGGTACCAAAGCTCCAGGATGGGGAAATCATCTATGGATGTGGTTTTACCTGCACCCGCAGCATGGCCTCTGCAGTAGAGCCAGAAGGCTGAGTGGTAACCTCTTAAAAGCACAAGGGGTGGGGGGAAATCTGGTTTACTAAAATAAAAAGGAGACTAGCCTTTTGGTATTAGGTGCACACACTTAATAAGCATGCAGAGTATGAAGCGAGGGTCAGTAATTTGAGGCTCAAAGTAAACTGTGGATAGGTTTTGTGATTTTAATGTAAAGATTGTTTATTTTTTTTTATGTTAAAGGGACGTATCTCATTTTACCAAGACTTTCACTTCGTTCTTGTGGAAAGGCGCAACCAAATTCTCACAAATGGCTGAATTGTACCTATCAGGTCTGGTTTAGCCTGCTAAGTCAAGCATTTCAAAGATGATGGCTTATGTGGTAGCTTTCTTGGATGTTGTGTGCAACAGTTTAATTAACAAACTGAAAATAGGATGAAAAATGGCTGTAAGAGCAGTCTTAAAATGCTGTAGGTCCCTTTACTAATTAGTCCTTTCAAATAGTGTGAGAAATGTGCTATTTTTTTAATTTCAGTTCAGGATTAAAAAGTAGCAAACTTCCCTGTTAGAGTTATAGTTAAATAGCAATTATAATTTTGTTTGTACTTTCTTAAGATAGTTTCATTGTTGGGTGTGAAGAATTCGGGGGTTTTGTCCAGAAACGTACTTTGAATATGTTAGATGGAATTCTGTGTAGCTACACAAATACCCATATTTCAGAAGTGGGGCATCACTAGATCTAACCTCAAGTTTTAAAAACAAACAAACAAACATAACCTTCCTGAGTCAGTTCCCCAAAACAGTGTAATTGGCCTAAAGGTCCTACGATGAGAGAAAAAAATTCAGTTCTTTGGTTTCCGTCTGACTTTTGAGACTCAGAAAAGTCACATTTTCTTTCTTCCAAACTTGTGCAAGATGGAAAGGGGTGGGGTGTTGAGTTTTGTTTTTGTTTTTGTTTTTGTTTTTTTTTTTTTTTTAAAGCTGAGATTTTATGTGAAATCGTGTAAGTATGGGGGTAGACTTCTGGAAAAACAACAGGTACATAATGGAGTTTTAAGGTAATATTTTCTTGTTTTTCATTGAACTAAAATCTAAATCTAATCTTGATCTTATCTGAGTGCGTCTTAACTTGTGAGTTGAGGAAATAACTTGCAGGGGCTTTCTGGAAGTGCAGTGTCATTATGTCTTGCTTTTGCACTCCAGAGCTAGCGTGCTACTTTCTCTGTCATTGTTCTCATGGTTCTCTTGCTACAATCACACAGTTCAATCTGTGTGTGTACTTATTGTTGCTCCTTTCCAATACCATTGGTACAGACTCAGTTGCAGGAGTGGAACTCTTTGCATTTAGTGCTTTAAATAAGGACTGCACCTTGTTTTTAATTTTTGCAAAGTTGTATCTTGAACTACCAGGCTGCAAACTTGGGGTGCTGAAAGGGAATTTTGTGCTGTAATTTCAAAGCCTGCTTGTTCGGTTGGATAGGAAAAGATCAGTGCTACCAAGACTGCCATTTTTATTCCTGGTGATCGAAAATTTCATTTTGTGTGCACTCCTTGCTGCAGCATGATGGAATGCTTGATTATTTTTGCTGCATGTAGTGCAGCAAGTCACTTGCTTTGACCTAGTGATCCAAATGATTGCTGCTGCTTGGAAGCCAGCCACAATACGATCTTGTGCCTTTTAGATGATCAGACAGGCAAGCAGAGTGTTGCAGAAGGTAAAGGATGTGCCGAAGAGCTAAAGAGTATGTGAGGTGGAATGGTGAAATACCAGGGAAAAGCTGGCAGCAGTTTAGACTTAGTGGAAGTACAGGTTTATGATAATATATTTAATTCCTTAAAGACTTAATCATTCATTGATTTGGTCACCTCTGCATTAAAATGTAAGTTCTGTAACTATTAGAGAATGATAATCTATTAAGTGATGTTTTATGTGAAACGGTGTATTGTACAGTACTTCATGGCCTTTTCTGACTACCCGTGTCTCTGAAGCCCTGAGGAACTTGGTGTCTCACGTCACAGTGTGTTGTAGAGTAAGATTACCTGCGGGAGGGAAGGGAGAGAGAGAAGGGAAGAGAGAGATTGAACTAACGTGTTAGCATTTACAGTCCCTGGGTTAAGCAAGAGGAAGCTGGTAGAGGGATATGCTTGGTAAAGATTCTCCTGCTGTAGGCAGGTTTGGTAACATTCAGATCATGCCCCTAGGCTTGGGATTTTTTGTCTTGTTTCCTCTGTAGAAAATTTGAATAAATAAGAGGGTGTGGTGAGAGGGCCTGAATTCCATGAGTGATCAAATTCCTCTTTCCCTCTGTACGTCTTTATCATTCTCCACAATTATCAATGTGTTATCTCTTTGATTTTTGGTTTAGTGATATCAAATATAAAATAAAATGCAAATACAACATCTGAACAGGAAAATCTTGCATATGATCAAAATATAACTACTGTTCAGCAACTTATATTGCTAACATTTTGAACGTATTTTGAGAGTGTTTGCTAATAGACTAAATAATTTGGTGTATTACTGTGGGAAATTCGTAAGTATTTATGCCAACACAAGAAACACGTAATGCTGAATATCAGTGCCCTGAAACTTAGGGTGAATTTTAACCAGCTATTTCCATGCACATATACAGACTTTGTACTTTGCTAAAACATATTTGTCTTCCCCTAAAAAAACCTCAGAAACCAAAAAGCAAACCCCAAACTGATACATAGGATAACCAGGTGGCATTTTCAGCTCAGTGGTATTACTAAGGGGAGCTGAGTGCAATAACTGTAGGACTGCTAGGTATCTCATTGATCTGTGATCGTTCCAGGCTTTTCCTGGGAATTGTGCTGCTGTGCTAAAGTTTGTCTATGACTTTTGAGCAAGCTTGGATCAGCTGGGTCAATAATAATAGTCTGCATTCAAGCTATCTTCCAGATTTACAGTTAGAACAAAGACTATTATCAGTACATGAATGCCGGTAATTTTCTTGTGCCTTTCCCTAACTTCAGACATGTGTTGAAAGGATGGATGTGTTTCTCCAGAGTTCTCTGGAGCAGCTAGTCTTAATACAATGCTGAAAAACATTTGATATGACTTCAAAAGAAAAAATAATGGTTCAGTTAACTGTAAACACAGTAACAGAGTTTAGTATTGGGCCACAGGTACTGAAGCTAGACCTAAGCAGATGCATGGATTTGGGTATAAATGAGCTGATCTGGATGCAGTGAAGATGCATCTGCAGCTCAGTGATGAACTACAATATTTACTTACAAGCACTCTTAAATTACTGAAATAATTTAAATATTGTTTACTGGAAGTATATTTAAATCTGAAACAGTTTCATTACCAGATTTTATTTGATTTAGAGAACAGTGGTATATCTTGCAATTGTAATAAGATGTTTAGCAGAAATATTAGTAGTAAAGCTTTATGACGGGCTTTTTTGTTCACCCTTGTGAATTTGTCTTGTATCTTTGTACTCTCACCTATAAGCTACTCTTGGTCTTCTGTTTGTACACCATCTTTACGCTTCTCTAGCAGTTTATCCTTTGCTCCCTCCTCTTACTGACTAGGCAAGAAGCACTGAAAAAATGAGTTTCAGTTGGAGGTATCAGCTGTTTTGCTGACTGGTACATAAGCATTGATTCACTGGATGGTAGGCCAAATGTAACAGGTTGTTGTTGGACCTACATAGTAATCATTACCTCAGGCACAGCACTCATTATTGTCCATCTTTTTCATGTAACTTGTAAGGCTTTTCTTTTTTTCCTTCCTTTTTTTTTGAGCCTTTTTTGTTTACTGTTATTCACTAACAGAATCAGTTATTGGGAAACACTGACTCAAGGAATACTCAATAATACTGAAGGAAACTTTTAGCTATCTTAGGCATATTAGACTTGTAGAATACTTCTAGAAATGTTATTATTCTGGTCCTGTGTAATAGGTGAGCAGTTTTCCAAACCAGACATTTCAGAAAAAAAATTCAATAATAAACCTGTTTGTGCTTCAGATTGTCAGGCTCGTTCATTTTGTTGAGTTAAATGAGGCAGTATGAAACTAACAGGTTGAAGACAAGAGATTCAGACGTGAAAATCCAGGATCCAGGCTGAGTTTTTTTTTATCTCATTTAAAATGAAGGCCTTCTCAACCTTTAATATGTATGCTGATTTTAAAATATTAGTTATTTAAAGGTTTAAACATAGTCTTTATCTAGTTTTTAAACTCTTAAAAGCGAAGAATTTTCAAGACTGACTAGGCAGTGACACGTGAATTATAAGAGTGATGTTTATGAAGGCAGAATAGTAAATTTGAAGTATAATCAGGAAGGCATATGGTACTAACAGGTATGCTTTGTGTGTCCATGTAACCACATTAAAAAGTGCTTCGGGCCTCTCCTTGCTGCATAGTCTTACTTGTTCCTATTCAGGAAGTGAAGACTCATTCATTAGCACTTACGGCAAGGTGGTTAAGTCGTTAAATTTTTTTTTAGAGTGTCTGCAATATTGACGTGTCAGAGTGGGCTATATAAAAGATTACCTGGGATTCCAAAATTCTGCTGAAAATTATATTTGCAGCGCTTCTGACTGCATTTATTGTTGCTGTTGTTACTTGCTTTCACATTGCAAAATAAAATTCCTGTGTCTTTAATGGTTATGTTCAGGCCTTTCTGGCACTGAAGAAAATAGCTCTTGATGGGAAGATAGAACAGCCCAGATATTTTGTACGGTGAGTATCTTTAGTAATAAAGCTGTTGGTTGGTATAATTGAGTGGTTAACATGAGGTCTTTTTGTGAACTAGATGAAAGAGATTGGTATAATGAGCTGTTATTGTAGTAAGATGTAAATATACTTCATAGAATTTGAGAAAAATATTTTCCTATTCAGTGTAAGAGATAAATGGCATTGCTTTTATGTTGGATTTGTACATCCACACAGGTCTACGTGCTTTTTGTTTAAGTTTGTGACATCATTAAGTCTGGTACCTTCTGAACATGAGGTTTGATTGGTGGGTTGTTTCGGGGAATTTCCTAGGCAGTGGTGGAAAGAACTGTGTTGATCTGCCCCCCCCTTCTTTTCCACTTTCTAGCTAAGCTAAACTGGGTGTTATGTGCAGCCTGAACATCCATTTGGCAAAGATGTGACAATATGTATTTCTGGAGTTGGTCATAGATCAAACTAACTTTTTTGGATGATGCAGTAGAAACGTTCTACCATAGATACTCTTACTCAAATCTGCATAGCTTTCCAATAGCTTTAATATATTTACATCTTGTTTGAAAAACACTGTCCAATTAGAGAATAATGGTGGGGTAGTGAGCAGTATGCAGAGCCAGCATGGAAGACAGTGGTATGGAAGTACACCTAGAACCTGTAGTGTCGGCGTAGTTGTAGAGCAGTCTGGTACTGGGTCAGAAAGTGAGGACACGGCGTAGAAGGGAGCAGATGGAACATTTGAGATGGGAATAGGGGTCTCTGGCAGGGGGGAGGTGAGATACACACAGAAAACTTCTGGTATGACAGGGAATGAGATATGCCTAATAGCCTGAGGAAGAAGCAAGAGCTTAACCCAGAGGAGGTGAAAAAGTGGTCCCTGCTGTAAAGGAGCCAAGTAATTGCAGGGAATCCTTGAAACAGGTGGGAATGTAATCTCCAGTTAACTTGTGCAGGAGAAGGGCACAAAAGAGGGTAAGAAACTCCTTTGTGTGAACAGTGAGTTTTATCTGCTGTCCCAGTTGCTATTAAAAAAATACGATGGCATGACTTGGAGAAGAAAGTGGTAGTTCTGGGAGATTCTTTGAGGTAGAGGTTTCTTTGTTTTGTTATCTAGCTATATAACTGGTTCCTTTTTATAACTTTATGTGTGTTCTGTCCGGAGTTGTTCATGTTTAGAATATGAATGTGTTCAAATAAATGTGTTTTAGAAAATGAAATATATTCCAGGTTATGCTTGCTGTTTATCATTGTTTTTGTGATGTGCTAAAATAATGTTTACAATTGTCAGATTGTGATTTTGCAAAACTAAAAAACAACAAATAAATGAGGAAAAAAATTGAAGTCTTTCACTCAAGATACTGTTGTACTTTTTTTCCCTTCATGATGGTAAAATGCAAAAAAAAAAAAAAAAAAAAAAAAAGAAAAGNGACCTGGGGTTTCTTTTCCCATATCTAATTTTCTTCTCTGTGCTAGAATTTAAGATCTTAAATATCTTTAGCAAAACTTCAGTTACTAATGTTTACTGGATACTTTCTTTAACAGGCTTACTTAAGTTATGTACAAAGATATTTGATAGTGATAGAAAAGCAAAGGATTTGAAAGTCGTGTTGTGATCCTGATGCACTGTGGAAGAGTGCTGTAATTCAGATAGATTGTGTAGTGTCAGAGGGAGTAAAATGAACCTAAGTTGTTTGAGTTGAGAGACTTGTAAAAGCCAAGATTATTGGCAGATATAGTGGTAGTATCATTTGTTTAATATACTTTACCTAAATAACAATAAAGCATAAAGAATCTCCGCTTACTGTTAATCTTAATGTTGTTCCATGCAGCATCTTGTACAAATTACTAGTTCCCCTGTAAAATTGCAGTAAAGTCGTTATTTTGATCATTATATTTTATTGTGCTGTAATCATAACTTAGATTCCAAATACAAAGAAATCTTAAAGGTGCAAAGAAAACATTTTCATTATATACACAGTAAACAGAGATGTAAACTCTTGGGTTTTTTTATCTGAATTAAATCTACTTTTGGCATGTCTTTAAGCAGACTTCCTTAGGCTAACTGGCATGCCAAGTTGTAGATCAGACAACTTGTACAAGTAGTAGTTAATTCAGTGTCCAGCAGAACAGGAATCAGACCTTAATTCATTACCTTTCTATTAAGAATTGAGTCAATTGCTGGTTTCTCTACTTTTGATGCCTGGTTAATACTTGAAGTAGCAACTATTCACTGAGGTATGAATAGGCAAAGGTGCTACTTCATAGAATGCTATCCTATGTATGTATTGTTATTCTCTAAGTTGAACCTAACATGATGGTAATTGAAACTGGAGGGTTTTTTTAGGTCTCCTCTGTGAGTTTTGCATCTTTCTTTGGTCATTTTCTCTTCTGCTTGTTTTCAGAGTTTAGCGCTCTGGGGGTAGGGGTGAGCGAAAGTGTCCTGAAGATGGGAGAGTGGGAGGATAATTGTTACAATGGGTGGAATTTCCTTGACACCATGCCTGAAGGCTGTTAACTTCCAGTGCTGATAAGACTATTTCGTATTGATTATGGTTCTCAGAATGGAAAACACAGTTGTTGTGTGTTTTTTTTTTTTTTTTTTTAAAAAGTAATTCTGGCAGTTCTTTAATGACCTAATGTGTTTCTTCTGTGCTTCTCTTAAGCTATGCTAGTAAACATATTGGTTTATCAGTAAAGATTGAAATTATGAACTATGTGTTTCTGTTCCCTAACTTTCCAAGGAGATTATCAAGTTGAAGATAATGTGGTTCCCAGAAATGAAAGTCAGTTTTATTTGTATCTTTAAGGCAGAACTACTTGCAGTTTCTTGATTTGTGTAATCCTTTTGCATATGTAGTCTTTGTGCTGTCATATCACAAGGCATGCACGTTTAACCTGCTCTATTCTTTCACTGCTCTTCTGATACTGTGGCATTCCAAGTTTCTTTATTGTGTTACCTGTTTCTCTGTATGCTACAAATCTCCCAATAACCTGGGTTTGTGTCATGTAAATATTATTAGCCCAAATATTCTAGGACTAGCAATCTAAATAATCAAAGTAAGTGATCCAGGAGAGTGGAAACAGCTTTAGAGAGGTGGTGATTCATAACATGCTTTCTCAGTCTTGTTTTGTTTCCTGTGCATGTTTGTTATTTTAAGTTCCTTTAATTTCTCTGTCTTGAAGAGCTCTTCTATCTACCCCTGGTTTTATATTATTAATCTGAAGTGCTTCCAGTGTTGCTCCCTTTTCTAGGTATTTACACCTGACCTAAACATAGCTTTACTCTAAAATAAGCTGCTGCTTCAAAAAGAATTTCAAAACGTTTTTTAATGTTATCACTTGTCACGCTGTATAGAATTCTCTCCCTTGACTGTTGTATTTTCCACTACATTGATTTCTTAATCATATAACTATATAGATATTCAACAGAGTTTTGCAAACTTTTTAAAAAGTTTGATTTATGAATACTTTTTTGAGTCTTGTTTATTTTGAGAAGTTTTTTGTTGGAATAACTTAATCTGTGTAAAGCATAGGTTTGACCTTAAAAAAGAAAAAAAACTAAGTGATTCAGAAGCACAAGTGCTTCCAAGTGAGTGGGTGCTCTGTTACATCATGCAGTCCTGGAAATCATGGTCTTTTTCCTTTACCTAGAAGTTGGCTTATTGTTGCTTTTACTTATTTAAAGGTATCAAGGACCTGAAGGTGCTTCTGGAAAATGCTAGACCATCAAACACTGCTATTTTCCTTTTCTATCCCTCTTAACTTTTTACTATTATATCTCTTACTTGGTAGGTTAATTCTTCCTCACTTTCACAAAGTAGCCTTGCTGATGTAGGCAATTTTTGCCTATCCTATTTTTCCTCCCTTGCCTCTGAAGAGCCATGGAGCCAGTCATGTTGTCTGATATTAGGGATCTGTGGATAGGAGCTGCAAGAGCAGAGGTGAACAGAAGGTACTGCCTTTAAAACACAGTGGTGGACTTTCACTTCATGTAGTTCTGGCTTATTGTTTAGATCCAGGTATTCTAATTTCTTGTTGCCATGTGAATTATTTTTCTCTTTGGCAGCTGTCTAGTGTTCTGCAATCTGGTTTTGTCTGTTTTTGTTTTGATGGTGGTTTATCTGCATACACTATTTTTTTTTTTTTATTCTTGCTGGTTGTAGATTTTCCTACATTCAGAAACTGATCATCATCAGTCATAAAATTTTTTTGGATACTTCCTATTTAAATTAAAGACAAATGGGTTTCTCAGGAAAATCATCAAAAAAAACCCTTAGAAATTTAGTTAACTGAAGTTATTTTCTGTATACTTTGAAGATTCTTTCTGGATTACTTGCTGGTTAGATGAAAAGAAGCTGTAGGAGCTCTAAAGCATTACAGCATTTCCATGCCACAATCAAACTACATCCATTAAAATAAGGCAAACTGTTTTGCCTGTGGAACATAAATGTTTGATTTGGGGAATTAAATTGAAAAATCATGGGAATATATCTGTTACCAATGTGGATGCATCATAAAATACCAGATTCACCAAAGATGGGGAGAGGAACAAAAAAGATCAGGCAAGTGTTAAACTTTCTGCTTTGTTGTTGGCTCATAGTGGTTGCTCGTGTTTTGTGAGCTCTTCATTTTTCTTCAGATCTGTTTTAATCTCACTTTTAAATTGGCACGATCATTTGGAGAGCATAAAGCAAAGATTAATTTAAATCTGTTTGGACACCTGTGTATAGTTGTCTTGAGCACTGCATTTTATTGCATACTGGTACCCTGATACAGATGTTCTGATAGTGACTTCATAAAGAGGTTGGCATTAAATTTTGCTTACTATTCATTGAAGGTCAGCAAAAGTTAAATCTTAATACAAAAACATACGAATTTATTAGTCCTCTGCTTTGATTTAGGAGCCAATGTAGCAATTTCTGTTCTTAATCAGTTGTAGCAAGTTCAGTTGTACCTTTGAAATTGTTAGCTCTTAGAAATGATGCTTGTCCTACTGCAGTTTTTAACAGCCATCATATTGCTGGGTGGAATGTAAAAAACCCTAAACGTTAATCATGTGATGCTTCTTAAAGAAGATACAGGGGCTCCCATGTTTGAAAGTGATAGAGACTTTATAAAAAAGATAAAATTCCTAGGACAGATAGAGGAGCTTCCTATCAATGATGGAAGCGCAGGGTTGGTAATTTGCTCATTTTCAGGCTTTGTGGGGTTTTATCTTGGCTTGACCATTGGTTGCATTCGGAAGTAGTGAGTGTAAATCACTTTGAATTTGGTGGCCTCAAAAAACTGTAAAACTTCTAGATGGCCTGTTTGGTTGTTTTTTTTTTTTTTAAAAAAAAACAAAAACAAAAACAAACTAGTCCATTGGGCAGAGCTCTGCACCAGAGTTTTCCACCCCGGTCTTGGAAAGGAATAGAGAATACAAGTAATGGGGAAACTTGTGAAGTTCTTGTTGTCACTCCTGATTTCAGTGAAATGAAAATAATGAGGTGCTGGGGTATGTCACTAGGCATGTAATTTTTTTTATTTTTTATTTTCCTTTCAATTTTTGTTCTCTTGATTTGTGTTTGTAATTAAATGATTGTGATTGATGCTGTTTGTTTACTTTTGGGATTGGTACCTAGTTGGGATTGGTACCTAATTGTCTTCCATGCTGCGAAAGCTTTTCTGTTGCGTTATAGATTTTAACCCTTGAAGTTGCTGTAAGAAATGACTGTCATTCACAGTGTTTCCATTATTCTGAGTTTGTTTTATCTGAGTGTTATAGTTCAGCTTGCTTTCTTAAGCTTACCTCATGGATTGGAACGACGTAGCTGCTGCTCCATGCAAAAATGACAGGGTAACTTTATTGACTAGTAAAAGCTGAAGAAACTAGCAGAGTATTTCTTTTATCCTTAAAATATTCACCTGCTTCCAGTGAGGTTCGTAATATTTGGATTCTTAAATGTTAATTGTGCTTTTCATTTAGTTGGAGGCAATCTTCTGTGGATTTGGTGTTTTATTACTGGATTATCACTGTGTACTTTAGAAGAAACTGTTTCTGAAGATTCCTCACTTGCATTAGTGTAGTGTGCAGCTTGATGGCTACTCAGTAGTGTTGGTTTTAGCAACCCTGCAATGTGTGTTCAGTAAAATCGCTGCTTGTTTTTAATTTTATATGTTACAAGATGAGGTTATTTATTATAGGGTCTTTCACAGTCATGTCCCTTGATGTTAGCTGAAATCAGCTGGGTCCTTTGCTTACCTACTGAACATCTGGGGACTGCAAGCGAAGCATTCTCGGTGGAGGTACTGTAACTCTGAAATGAGCTCCTGTTGATCAGACTGAAGCAGTGCTTGTTGACCCTCAAGGGCTTGGTATAAGGCCCATCTGTTAGGTCTGAATTTTGCCTGAGGGAAGGTTACTGCAGTTAAGGTCTAGAGGGAGTATGTTTAGCAGACATTAAAAGTATAATAGCAAATTGATTGTGCTTTTATGCGTGTGTTTGGTGCCTGCCTCTACTATTACTTCAAGTGGACAGTTGCTAATGTGTGGGTTCATGAAAAGTAAAAATGAAATTATGCTGTTCTTTTGTTTTTGTTGATATTCCTTCTAGACTCCTACTGTCTGTTGTTCTGAAAGATTAACAAAAAAGGGAAAGAAAAAATTTCGGGCATTCCATTCATTAAATTGAATGGAAGGGATTACTTTCAGCAGTGAGGAAATTGATCTCCTTGGAGAGCCAAGCATGTGTCAGGAACTATGCGTGATACACCATTTTCTTTAATGCATTAAATCACAGGCTCGTTGTATTTTCATTCACATTTAACTGTACACAACAATTAGTGCCCAAATGCACATGTGGTAAACTATGTGGTTTGAAATTTGTGCATTTTAGATTGGGAATAATTTGGAGGTTTTTTTTCCTTACAGAAAATACTCATATTTACATGTCTGCAACAATGGCTTCATTTTGTTCAGGTCCTTAAAGGAGAAGAATAATCCGGGACTTAAAACGCTTGAACATTTTTTTTGTTCTCTATAAAGTGAAAATGACTTGCTATTTCTTATAAGTTTTTAGCTATCATTTTTTTTCAGAATTGCTTTTAAATACAGTTTGAACTGGATTTAACCAGCTAGACACATTTGGTTCACATGCATATATAGATCGTGCAGGTACTAACCTTTTAATATGACAGTGATGCTAAAAAAATCTTAATCATCTTGATTATGGACGTGTATTATTTCTAGCTACCGATAAAGTAAGTACAGGTAAAAATAAGACCTGAAACAGTGCCTTTGAGGTAATGATTCTTCTACTTAAGCTTGCATTAATGTTGCTGCTTAATGAACACACTTTAAATGTCAGTATCATTTCAAAGCTGTTGATCTCTTGGTAGAGGGAAAAATTGTAGGAGGAGGGAAAAAGATCTGACTCTTCTGAGAAAATTCTTTTGTTTTCAGTTCTACCTTCCTGTGTTTGGAAGGCACTGTTTGCCAGTGTTTGCAGACTTGGTAAAATGAGGTGTGGACTTCATAAGGTATTTTAGAAAGGCATTCAGTTCTTGCCTCTAGAGCTGTGATTTTTATTTCAGGTTGATTCTGGTGCTTGGATTAGGATAAAAGTAGGGATAACATAAGATCGAAGACTATGTTGTGCTTGCTGTAACAGTTTTAAATTTTAGTAATTAGTTGGTCTTTTGAATGGTGCTTCTTAAAACCAGCTATTGTGTATGCAGGCTCTCTCCAGCAGTGACTGTTTTTGATGCTCTATTGTTTGGGATGACCCCTGAGTTGAACTCTCTGAAACTCAAATGTCTAATGTTCTTCATCAGGCTATGGTCTATAGATCCATTACAATGGAGCTGGAGCCCGTTACAGCTTGGGAGCAAACCCAGACCTGTCTGTCACTAGCAATAGGGGAATGCCACAAGCACTTAAGTTCTACTCATGTCATTCTGCTTTGATAGTGGCAGTCAGGATTTAAACAGATCTCTTGGCTGGGCAAAAAGGGCTTAGAAAAGGGCAGAAAAACTTGCTTTAACTTATTTAGATAAAAATTGGTTTCAATATCTTCGTTTTGTTACCAGTAGTTTGTCAGAATGTCTATGTTTTCCTCACTTTGTGCTGTTTTCTCCTCTTTGATAGACATTATCACTTTCCCACTTACAGGCTTTGTGGATTTTGGATGAGAAAGCAGAAGGATGGAATTTCTGTTACTGTCTTCCCTTTGTTAAGGAACTTTTCCCTCTCTTGGATCTTTCTAAGCAGATAGAAAGTCAGATTGGATTGGAAAGCCCCGTTCATAAATTGAAAGATAGACAGTATTTTAGTCCAGCCTTTCTTGGGCTGAGTTGATGTGCTTCCACTCTTTTGGTCAGGAAAAGAGTCAAGTGAACTAGATAAGATGGTGGAGTGTGTGCACACATCTTACTCCCTTGTGTGTCCTGCCCTCACACCCTTCCTGAAATCCCAAGAAACAAAAAAGTGGGTGTATCTAACATCAACAGTGTTGCAGTTAAGTCTTCGCAGACTTAGCAGCAGCCACAGCTCTGACTATAGAACTTGCCATCATCTTTCTGCTTCATCTTGAAATGGCAGGCCAAGGGAAGAGACCTCCCAAGTCCGTGTCTTCTCTGGTGCTATATATATTGCAGGCGTTTCTCTGAAAAGCTTCCTGGTATTTTCTCAGTGTGTGGAAGACTAGGGGGAAAAAAAAAGGTGTGCTCCAATACAGGGCACTATGACAGAGAGGAAGGATGTTGCTGGTCTTTTGCACAGTCTCTTCACAGCCTTTACCTTTTTCCTGGGTGACCCAGAGCTTCCGAAGTGAGCGAGACAGAAACCAATTCTAGGTTCTCAGTACTGTGAGGCACCTGATCACCTGAAATGTGTTGGTTCTGTAGGCGCAGAAGAGAAAACAACAACAACAAAAAAAGTCAATTGATGTTTTATTTAATGGGTTATTTCTAGAGAAGGAACATGTTAGAGCAGCAAGTTTATTGCATTTTGGCGGAGCCTATCAAGAGAACCATCAGAAAACAGTGATCTGTTGTGTGATTCCTGGCCGTTTTGTTTCATAAGCAGTTTAGCTATTTCTCTAGTGGGTCCTGTTACAGCAATATTTGTCTATACTTTTTAATGTCTTGCACAAAGTTCTTCAAACTAGAAGAAGGGAAGACATTCCCTGTTAAATAAAATACTGATTTGTTATCACTCACATGGATTTGAATTACATTTTTGTTTTCAATTTTTAGACTGTATCTTGAATGGATTATAGAATTGTGGTCCACTGTAGCACTTCATCCTCCATTTCCAAGAAATTCCATATGCTGCTACTTGGTTTAAGTGCTATGGGCAACCTTTTTTAATTCCAGTTCCTCTGATACTAAATTTTGATATCGTGTATGCAACTCTAATCTGTTAGCCCTTAGCAAACACTTAGGCTATTAGAACCAAACCAAGCAAACATTTAAACTATTATAACTAAATCAGCTTTCTAGGTGTTATTGGTTTCTCGTGTCATTAATAACCCTACTTACCAGAATATCTTTTGCTGAATCAGTATTACTAGTTGACTCTTACATATTTTTCTTCAAAAAAAAAGAGTAATTTTCTACAGGTAGGATAGCATATTTAGGGGGGAAAAAAAAGCCTAAGTATTTGCTTTCCTTAGGCTGTAAAATTAAGAGACGTGGAATTTTGTATCATAAGATGGTCAAGGTATGGTGCATTGCATTTGCAATATGAAATAAACTCTTATGCTACAGGTTCATCAATTTGAGTTTTTTTTTCATCTCTGCTTAGAGGAGTTAACCAGATTGCATGCTTGTGAAGCGCAGAAACTACTCACTGTGCATGAGTGCACACTCATCTTCCCTCCCCAAATTCTTTCACAGAACTTGTTCTGGGTTGTGTTTTCTCATTGTTTTCCTGCTTAAGACCAGGCTGTAAAACCAGGGAACCCTTGAGAGAATTATGCTAAATAGCCCTTCGTAGTCTGTCCTTGCGGTCACCAGCACCATACCTCTTCTTAGTTGTAAGTTTGTTTATGCCTGTTTGTGGGGGTTTTGAGAATGGTACTATGCTGTTAGTGGATGCAGAAACTCAGACTGACTGTAAATATCTTGGAAGTTTGAGCTCCCACTTAAAGTAAGTACGGTACTTTGGTACCTTTCAACTATGATAAAGTTAGGGCTACTTATGCACACGAGGTGGTCTGAGGCAGTTACTGCATGAGTGCTCTGTCTGCAGTGCTTTGCCATCCTTGGTGAAGCAACTTCCTGTTGGAACCACTGATCTGTGTAACATTACTGTATGCAACAGAAGTGGTCAGGCGATGTGCCGTCTTTTATTCATTCAAACATGCTTCTAAGTACTGATTCTGAGAAAACTATGCTTGGATAACTCAAACTAAGCGGGTGTGTGTGGTCACATTTAATTATTTATTCAATTTTCCTGTTATCCTGTTGGTAAACTTTGCTTTCATAACACAGTTTTACAGATTTTACTTTTGGGAATAATTTTTGGCCTAGGCATCAGCTGAGAAAGGAGGGGATGTCAGTCCCGTAGGTGCATCTATTGTGAGCCTGGCATGGTGGAAAAATTGGGCTTGCTCGCAACATATTTTGCACTTAAAACTTGTGGCAATTTCCTGTAGGGATCCTAAACTACTATTACTAGTAGTTAGTGACTGTTAACGCTGTTGGGACTGGTAGCTTCAGCTCAGTGCTAGTTGCATTTTCTTGGAAGTTTCTGGTGAGTATAAATAAGGTTTTGGGAAAGGCAGCAATATGTAACAGATTCAAAATCCTATCTATAGGTGTCTGTTGGCCACCTTTATTTGCTAGTCATGTATTGTGAGCTTGTATGTTATGAAAGGAACGGAGAATACTTTGGGGGCAGGGGAGGGATTGTGGAAAGCCGTGTATATTCAGGGTATAGAAAAGGGAAGAAAGTAAAAATAGCGGGCACATGGAAAATGCTGTGTGGCAGCAAAGAGCCTGTATAGCTTTCGGGGGTTAAAGCCATGTGTTGTAAATTGTTAGATCTTTTTTTGAAATTGGGAGGTGAAAAAAAAGCATGTGGCATTTGTCTAGCATTTAGGAAGTATGTGTTTGATATACTTTTATTGAAGCAAAAAACCTATTGAGGAGGTCTCTCAAACTTTCTTTTTACCTTGGAAACAAAGGCCTAAGAATAACTGTAGGTTTTAATAACAGGAGGAGACTAACAGGTTGGAAGAAGATTTTTAAGGGGTTTGCACTTGGGATATGGTAGTCAGCGTTTTCATAAATGCTACCTTACTGGTATCTCTCGGATCAGAATTTGCTCATAAAACCAAATTACTAGTTAAAACTAAAACTTAACTGGAAAGTGTTGCTAGAAGGTTATCTGTTATTTTGACTAAGGCAAGATGTTTTGTATTCATAAATGCAGTGGAATCCACATGATAGGTGAGGGGTGGAAATTTAAACAAGGCAAATATCTATGATGATTTCAAAATCTATCACAGGAAAAAACTACTAGCAGAGTAGTGATTAAAAAGATATAGATAATGTGAGAAATTGCTAGTAAAAGCTTTTAGAGCAAAAGAGCAGACATGCTAATGATATCTTCAGATTTTGAATAATGGTGTAGTTCTTGTTTCATCCTTCTCAAAATGTGTAATAGAACAATAACGGGTATGTAAACAGATGGTCAAAAATATGGAACAGTACCTATACCTTTAAAAGCAGAATGCTTTAGCATAGTAATTATATGCAAGAGGTGGGGGAGAAAAGGGATATGATAAAAGTTAAAAGTATTATAAATACTATGTAGAGCTGAATAGGAAAGGATTATTTTCTTTCTTTAATGTAATTAGATTTTTGTTTTCTTGCACTTTGCTCAGAAGAGCACGTAAAGACACCTATGTAAAAATTACAGCTGCATACTGGGCTGTATTAGCAGAAGCGTATCTATACAGTCAATAGAAGTGATTCCTCACCTCTGCTTGGCACTATTAACACTGGGTCTGGATTACTGTGTGCAGTTTGTATTGTGTGCAGTTTGGGACTCATCGCAGGTACTCACATACTGGAGGGTCTCCAAGATAGTTAGAAAGCTGAAGCAAATGCTATACACGGGGAGGCTGAGAGATTGGTTTTCCGCAGTTTTAGGATAAGGACAGCGTTATTGCTGTTTTCAGTGACCTGATAGGGAGGTTTAGCAAAGGAGGAGCCAGAGTCATCTCAACCCTATAGCTGCCAAGGATGAGAGGCAACAGGCAGAAGTTGCAACACTGGAAATTCTCATGAGATGTTGGGAAATTTCCTCCCTCCCCCACAACGAGGTTAGTCAGACGTTGGGAAATTGTTCAGAAAGGCAGCAGAAACTCCAGCCTGTGAAAACACACATTAATGGCTCAGTTGGACAAGACTACAAGCAATCTCATCTCACTTGCTGTTGTTTGAGCAGGAGATTTGACCACCCGATCTTCTGAGGTCCTCTCAAAGATGAGCTGTTCTGTGTAATGCTGTGGCTTTGTGGAAGACAAAAACATAAAGGTTCTAAAAGGCAGTGAACAGGTCCAGAGAGTAATAGCTCCCATGTCCTGACTGTACATTTGTTCTAGTTAAGGTGATGAACCACAATAAATACTAGGTTTACGTAAGATTTCCTTTTCAACCCATCTAAATATATCTGAAACAAACTCCCAAAGAGCTATGATTTTTATTTGTTCTGTTAATGTGCAACAAATATGAACTTTCTCTTTTTTTTGCCTTACAGCATAAGCAGCACTATTATGGACATAGACAGCACAATTTCCAGTGGGCGTTCAACTCCAGTTATGATGAATGGACAAGGAGTTCCTGCCTCCTCTGCAAAAAGCATTGCTTATAACTGTTGTTGGGACCATTGCCATGCTTGCTTCAGCTCCAGCCCAGATTTGGCAGATCACATTCGCTCCATACATGTGGATGGTCAACGAGGAGGGGTTGGTGTTACTTTTTGTTTTCTCCCTCTTTCTTAGTTGCCAATATTTTACTCTTTAATGACAACAGCAAATTTTATGTCTTAAAGTGTCGGTTCTGTAGCTAGTGGCAACTAAGGTTGGGCCTTCAGCAGTCTGGTATTACGCATTCAGCTGTGTCTCTTGCATAGTTCACTTGATTTGCTATGATGTGTTTTTAATTGAATGCATAACTTTAAAAATCTAGTGAGTTCTTTTTAATAAATGATTTGAAGGTATCAGGTTTTTGATGTGCTAACTTCGCAACATCTTGAAGCAGTTGGTATATCTTTAAGCGCTTACAGTTGGAATTCATTTTCTTAAAACTGCTAATGTACATGTTACTGCATGTGAACTCAGGTGAAGTCATATTTTTATTATTTTTACGAATGGAGTCTCAGTAGAGACAGAAAATACATACAGAATGTATAATAGGGCAGATCTAGGACTCATTGACTTGAGAGTAGAAAGCCTTACCAGAACAGCTCTGTCTGTAGTACAAGACAAAGCAAGTATACCTTCGATTTAACTGCATCTAGTTTTTTTTTTTTTAAATAGAGGAATATACATAATTGTATGTATTTCAGTCTAATCCCTAGTCAAATTATGGCATTTCTGTTGGTCTCAGAATTTTAATGCTTCAAAACATCTTCCAGTAGAGTAATTTTCAACTTTGTATTTAACTGCCTGCCCCTTCCCAACCTCCCAAATTACCTTTGATGCTTGGAACATGTCATGTAAACTACTTTTACATCAAACACAAGCAATCTGCCTGCCTTCAGCTCTGTGTTGCAGCTCCTTAATTTCTTGGGGAGCTAATATCAAATCTTAACCTAGCATAGTCGTTATCTTTTGAATTTCTCTGGTTACTTCTCCAGAAGTAAAATTTTAGGCCGTTACACTTTATCTTGAGTGAATAAGAGACTTTGATAAAACAGTAATTTGCGTTACCTTAAGTAATTTATTGTGTAATTGCGTCACTGAGACAGCCATGACTCTGGTTGTTTGATAGGATTGAACTTTCAGCTTCATACTTGGTGACTTTTTTCATTCTAAGCTCTCGGCAGGATCATCCATCCAATGAGCTGGCTTTTTAGCCACCCATGAGATGATTTCTGTAGTTCACTTCATAGGCTTATAAAAGTGTTATATGAATGCTGGATGAAACAGTGAAATGGATGAGGGGTATCAGTACCCTGTGGACTTTCACATAACCACATCTCCGTGGATCTTTGTTATCCCATCCGTGACCCTTTTTCGCTTCTTAAAAAGGGGCTGGAAGATTTTTCAGGGTTGATTTTTTTTTTTTTTTTTTCCTTTCCTTGATTGTATTTCTGTTCACTTACATTCCATGTGACGTGATTTGTGGATATTTTTGTTTAGAAAATGTTAGACTGTATTTATCTTTCTGAAAGAGGAGCTTTTTGGAAGCATCAAGTGTCTAATAGCTGTTGCATTCAGTTCACACTTTTTATCCCCCTACTGGACTTGGTTTATTTTTTGAAAAGTTCTTTAATTGATGCTATGGAAGGAGACTGATCCTGGCTGTTCTGTTTCAGGGATTTGTCTGCCACCTGCTGGCGAGGTGTTTAAGCAGTGTTAGAAGTAATATTCTTGTGGTTTTGATAGGATCTTAGATATTACTCAACTACAACGACTATAAATTTGAAGAAAAGTGGGAGTAGTAACTGCTTATTGAAAACTTAAAAGGATGCTTATCACATTGCTTTATGGTAAAATGTGTATTTTCAAACTTATACTGATATGATGGCTCCAAACCAAATCACACAGATCCACGAAGAGCCCAGGAAAGCTTTGAAAAAATAGTTTTACCTTCCAACGTTTTTTTTTGTTTTGTTTTTTGTTTGGTTGGTTGTTTTTTTTCAGAAATACTTTGAAATACCAAGAAGTCACACCTGTAATTCTGGTGTGGTGTTATAAAAGCAAGTGCTTCTCTTTTGGGGAGGGATTGCATTTCCACAATATGTGATTTCATAGTAGTACTCCGTTGCTGAGTGCTTTGCAGTCTGCAGTTGCTGATGAAAACATTGGGACAGTTACAGAGCTGTTGCAGAGCCAGGAATCTCGGCAATTCCAATTCTGTGGCTTCAGGGAGATCTCAAAACTGAAGAGCAGCAGACATCAAAGGTTTAGGGGGTTATATCAGTAGATCTGGATCAGTCATACAGACATGCAGGGTCTTCCAGCTTTGTATTCGTAAACTGGGTTATCTATATATATTATACAGCAAGTACATAGCACTGCTGTGGCTGCTCTTTTGTTTTGAAAATCCAGTCTCTTGAATTTAGAGTTTCTTAATCTTCAAATGACAACAAGAAACTCAAATCCAATTAGTTTTCTGCAGTTCTGAAAACCCGTATTATGGGCAACGCTAGTCCTGGGGACTGTATTTTGCTGCTACAAATCAGGGCTGTATCTTCCTTCACTTACAGACCTGTTGAGGAAATTCTGATGAAATGCAAGTTCATTGAACTTTTATTCTCTCAGTTATAGATAGGCACAATGAGAGGCGAGAAAAAAGCAGCATAAGTAAGCTCTACTCCCCTTAATGCACTATTGTGCATGTGACTGATCTGTACACCGGAATCACAAAAGACGCATAGACTTTGAATACTGTGAGAAGGAATTGAGTATAAGGCCCTAACTAGTGGTATCCAGTATTCCATAATATAAAACTCTGGTGTCTAAAAAACTATATTGTAGTTAAGAGTTTTTACTTTTTCATGCTCAAAGAATAAAATTATTACTTGCTTATGAGAGTAAATGATTTTATTTCTATATCTGCTACCCAGAAAATGTAAATTTGTCACTTAAAAATGTTCTGTCTTCATATCTGGTGGATTACAGATATTGAGCGCAAACACAGACTCTTTACAGTGGATGGTACGGCTTTCGATTGTCTTTATCAGCAGGAACACCTGTTTTTTTGTGTTTTGTTCCAGTGATCTGCTTTTTTGAATACTTGTGGTTGTAATTATTTTTTTTCCTTGGTGAGATACGAGAAGTGTGTTGCAAAATAAATGGTTATTGTTCAGAATTCTTTGAAGTACTTTGTATTGTGAAAACAAGTTTCTCTGCTAATCTGATTTTTTTTTTTTTTTTACTGTTTTCTTTGACTCATGTGAACTTACCACATTTTTACTCTTATTAGGTGTTTGTTTGCTTGTGGAAAGGTTGCAAAGTATATAATACACCTTCAACAAGTCAAAGTTGGTTGCAGAGGCATATGCTGACACACAGTGGGGACAAACCTTTCAAGGTAAGGTTCATTGTAAGATATATCATTGCTTATTTTAAGAGAGGTCCTATTTATTTTGCCTGATACATTATATTGAATTGAAAAATGCCATAACAGGAGGATTTTTAAACAGTATCCAGTGAGGTAAGCCTTCATCTTTGCAGTAATTGTTCCCAAAGGTCCAGTTCTGTTACGAAAACAGGTGAAGATACTGTTACTGCTTCTCTATCCCTGTTTCTTTTAATCTGTAAGTTATAGAGGAGTCTAAAACTAAATCCTGCTGAAGTTCAATTTCTTGTGTATTTTCCAATTGAGCTGCTTACATTGTAACAGTGAGATATTTTGCCTCATGCTTTACACTTCCACTTAAACTTTGGATCATGCCTGATGGTGCACATTCTGTGCTTGAATAAGAGCTGGTTTGGTTAACAAAATAAAGTTGAAACACAGTCAGTGACTACTTACGGTTAACCTCTTTGAGAATAATAAGGAAATTAGGAATGCAGGACCATTGAGCTGACTGTATTTCCTGCATAGTATTTTCTAACTTTCTCTTTCTTTCTCCCCCTAATCTGTACCTGCAATTCTAGGTATAGTAGTGTTTATCATTCCCATATCCACCAATCCGTTATTAATGAGTTGCTTCATCCTCTTATGGATACAGTTGGGGCAGTTCATAGCTGTCAGTCCTGGATCACTTGATGGTAAGTCCCACCCACACTACTTCAGACTGAAGTTCTACTTCCATGTAGGATATGAAAATGAATTAGGGTTTGTTTTTAAGTTTAGGTAGAATTTTATGCCTTCTTCTCCCCCACCCCGCAACCCCACCAACTTTTAGTCACTGTTTCTCCACTTCCCTCTCCTCTCTTTCCTCTCAGGTAATATCTTCTGCTTTTTATTCTTTTTCCTCTAGTTTAAGACAGCTTTATTACTAAGAAATACTTTTCTGTTACAGTGATGTCTTCTGCGTAGCTTGTAACACTAGTTATGACAGAAAACAAAACTAAACTCAAAACCTAGAGAGTAAAAATAGTACATTGCACGTGAGAAAGTTTTTGAATAAAGGCTAGACTTTTTATTCTGTACTGAACTGTGTAATTTAGTCTTAAAAATTTCGGACTGAGAGAGCGAATAACAAAAGAGAACTTGCTTTTGAGGTTAGCATACCCTTTGTTCAAAGGAGTAAGATTAGCATGCTCTTGGAAACATAGCATAAGGGTCATAGATCCCTGAAAGTTTGGCTATATGATTAGATCAGTTGCTGGAACAATCATAAGTGCTAATCTCTGAATAAAATAAAAAAACCAAACTCAGTCGTCAGAGAAAACTTGTACCTTAGGTCTTCTCATTTTGGAATTAAATATTTTATATACCTTAAAGTATAATGGCAAGCTTTGGTCTTGAGGGGAAAGTCTTTTGGTAGCGTAGTTTGTATACTTATTTGGTCTAGATCAAAGAAACTCAATTTCAGAGACACTGGGTTTAAGAGATGGATGTAGCTCAGAAATACCAGTAGTACTGATAATAGTACCAGTAATACTGATAACTGAAATACTAGTTAGTACTGATAATAATAGTTGGTTCTGATAATAATAATCTTGTGTTAAATAAGTGTCGTTTCACCAGCTGATTTTCTGTACTTTCTGGTCATGCTAAGGGAAAGAACAAAACACAGACTAGGGCTGCAGTAGTTAATCATCATGGCTCAATGTGTGTCACTTCAGCATTTTTTCCTGCTCTTGTCTTTAGTCCCTCTGTTTGTTTTTATCTCTGTATTTCTCAATCTGTTCCTGGGGGCTCTGAATGGGGATAACTGTGGTTGAGTAGAATTTTGTAACATCTTTTGTTCTCCTGTCATTTATGCTGAATGTAGGCTTCAGGTCTCACATGAGGTAGCCAAGTATGTAAGTGTCTGTGATAGCAACCTATTAATTAACTGGCCCTCTTTCCTTGCTGCTTTTCTTTTACAAGCTTTTGAAATCTACTGTCTGATACTAAAACATTTGAAGTTTTGAATATTAATCTTGATTGGTCCAAGAACAGCCATTACTAATTGTTTTATGGCAGTCATTCAAAACCAGAGCAAATGTTTCTGTTTGTGCGTTTAGCTATTCTTACAAATCTTAATTGCTCACCTTTTAGGAAAAGCCAGTTTTTTTCATGTCAGAGTTGGATTAAGGACCTCTTGTTCTTGATGATTACTGCAGACAAGATATCTCCCAAACCCTAAATTACAAATGAAATTTCTGTCGCCTTGGGAGAGTTCTAGCATAGAAGGAAGGAATCAGTTATTTTAGAGAACTTGCTGAAAGTACCTAGTCATTCACTGTTTTACTTAATAAATAAATAAATGTCAGGATTTTTGAGGAAAGCCATAAAAAGCAGTAACAGAAATAGTATAGCTATATGCTGTTGTCTGAAGAATTGCTGTTCCAGGGCTTTTTTTAAGAAAAGCAAAGAATGTTAGCTAGGAAAACTACAATTAAAAGTATGAAAACTTAGTTTTGTGACGGTAAAAGAGCGCTATAATCGTATAACGACCAGAGGAGAGTAATAAGTATATGGCAGGTTGCTATATTCTTGTATTTCTAGTCAAGATAAGAGACAAAAGTATTTTTTTAAATTGAAAGGCAGCTGGGGACTGCCTCAGGCATAAAGCTCTCCTTTTCATTAGAACTATTCTGTTGAAGTATATGTCCCTGTCCTGTCACCCTTCTGCTTGCAAGTGGACTCATTTTATGTAGTTGCCCATTTTGGGTTTAATTATCTATTTTTGAGATGTACATGGTATTGTCCTTTGATTAAAAACTGTATTCAGCTGCAAATAAGCTGCTGTGCTTTCATATTAAAATGTCTTTGTGCGTTTACCTGCCCTTTCCATGCAATACAAACCATGTGACTGTGTAGTTCATTTGTCACAGAAATGAACCCACTACTAAATACAAAGGCAAAACGTTTTGTATTTTCGTAAGTTTCTCCTGTTTTTTCTGTTTGTGTGGTTTAGTGTGTCCCCCTCAGCATTAATATTGCAATACCTGTGTCACAGAAAATGTAAATTTCCTTATGAATACCTATTTTTGAGAGCTTTGTTATGCTAGCTCCATTTTCATATGGGGCAATTTCCTGGTAGTGTACGTCCAGCTCATAAAGAGCAGACATTTTGTATCTGAGTCATATGCTGAGCTAAGGGGAGGAAAAAAAAAAAGATACTCTACATCTTCGGGCAGAATTTAGGACCTCAGTTCCCCTTTAGTCATAATATTGCTTTTCTGTTTATTCCCACCTTTTTTCCCCCAAGTTTTTAATACTGATGGCCTTGGATTTCATGTTGAACACAAAGATGGATTTTTTTGCTTGTCTTTTTTTGAGGCCATCACCATATAAGTTTTGTTACTGATAAAGTGTCTTTTCCTAGGGCACCCACCAGTCCCTCCACCAAAGAAAAACGAGTCCATTAAATGAGACATAGTTACTGTTGCAGCCAATTCTCAGTCCATAGTCAAATATGAATTCTGCAAAGCAGCATGCTTTTTCAGTCCTACTTTTGGTAAGCACCATTTCCTAGTTTTTTTTTTTTTTTTATTCTTGTCAGGAGAAACAGACAAACTGGTCTTACAGGACATGTTTCTGGTTGAGAACTTCCTGGCCTTCTTTGGCCTGTTAGGTATTTTTGAAGTTATATTGCTCCTCTTAATACCTGAAGTTCATTGCTGTTGTGCTGCTGGGAGTTTTCTCTTTGCTTATTGCAGTCTGATGCTAGCCATCCTTTCATCTTTTATCTCTTTTTTTTTTTTTTTTTTTTCAGTTGTTCCATTTCCACATTGGCCTGCAAATTATTTCTGTAACCCCCTGACTGTGGCCAGAAAGAGCTGTGCAAATGCTTTTTTAAAATAAATATCTGAGCAAACCACTTACCGTATTAGTTATTTTTAGTGAATACTAAATTATCCTCATATTTATTATTTTGTTAATAATTGCACTACAATTAACAATTAATGGCATCTTCAGTTGCATACATCCAATTGCCCAGCGTTCTGTTGCTGGCTGTACAATTCCTAATTTCTCCGTCTGATAAAGTGCTTCCCTTTATTCAGCAGACAAAAAGTAAATCTTAAAAGTTTCCATATTAAAAACTGAAATATATTTCACTTTTAATATCAGGAGAAGTATTTCTCAGATTTTTTCAACTGTCTAAGACTCAGAGTTCAAAGGAA
>VZSZ01003428.1:1831003-1843237 GCA_013398815.1 Ibidorhyncha struthersii
TGGGGTTATTCCTCCCCAGGCACAGTACCATACACTTTCCTTTGTTGAATTTCATGAGGTTCCTCTCTGCCCAGCTCTCCACCCTGTCCAGGTCACGCTGAATGGTAGCACAGCCTTCTGGCGTGTCAGCCACCCCTCCCAGTTTTGTGTCATCAGCAAACTTGCTGATGGTACACTCTGTCCCTTCATCCAGGTCATTCATGAATGTATCAGACAGGACTGGACCCAGTACTCACCCCTGAGGAACACCACTTGTTACAGACCTCCAGCTAGACTCTGCACCATTAACCACAACCCTCTGAGCTCTATCTGCCAGCCAGTTTCCAATCCACCCCACTGTCCATTCATCTAACCCACACTTCCTAAGCTTGCCGATGAGGATGATGTGGGAGATGGTGTTGAAAGCCTTTCTGAAGTCAAGGTAGACAATATCCACTGCCCTCCTGTCATCTATCCATCCAGTCATGCCATCGTAGAAGGCTATCGGATTAGTCAGATGTGACTTCCCCTTGGTGAATCCATGTTGACTACTTCTGATAACCTTCTTTCCTCCAGATGCTTTGAGATGATGCCCAGAACGAGCTGTTCCATCATCTTTCCAGGGATGTGGAGGTGAGGCTGACTGGCCTGTAGTTTCCCAGATCTTCCTTCTTGCCCTTTTTGAACACTGGAGTGTCATAGGCGTTCCTCCAGTCCTCGGGCACCTCACCTGTTCTCCAGGACCTTTCAAAGCTGATGGAGAGTGGCCCAGCAATGATTTCTGCCAGCTCCCTCAGCACTCGTGGTTGCATCCCATTAGGACCCATGGACTTGGGGATATCCTCTTTACTTAATTGATCTCTAGCTTGTTCCTCTTTGACCAAGGGAAAGCCTTCCTTCCTCCAGACTTTCTCTGTTACCTGCAAAGTCTGGGATTCCTGAGGGCTGGCCTCATTTAATGTAGGTATTCTCAGAGCATGTAATTGATTCTCTGAAGACATTTAGTATGTTCATGTTTGTATGATTTTACATTCAGAGTTGAGAGAGAAAAACCTAAACGTTACTCTTTTTTAGTTCTGTTATTACATAATTTTTGCAGCTTTTTAGAAACTGGTGGAATGTTGTGGAGTGTCATCAGCATGTAGCGGTGGTCCTGTTGAGGGTTCAGCAATTTAAAAACTTTCAGAACACGTAGACAGGTGCATCTAGAGGAGTAATCTGCTGAGTTAGAAAACTGATGCTGGTAACTGTCTTTGGCAAGTTGAGAAAAAGTGAATCAAGAAATTCTATCTTACTTGGCTGTTACAAATAATAAGTATTTGAACAGTTAATGTGCTGTGACAACCTGTGTTTTCCAGCATGGTTTCTGGTACTCAAAAAAAAAAAAAAAAAAAAAAAAAAAAAAAAAAATTAAAGTACTATGTGCCATGGCTTGTTGCTGTACAAGGCATTAAAAGTTACTTGAAGACGTATCAAATGCACTCTTTAAAATGAAGTCTAGGTGACAAAATACAAGATGTTAGGCATAATGAAAGGACAAATGGTAGAGTGAGCACAAAGCAGTGGGAGATTTTATGCAAAATTATCGCATATAGCAATGTTCTGTAAATACAAGACTGCATGTGGGTATGCTACCAGCTGCTTTCACGTACTGATTCCAGTGGGTATGCTCTTAATGTTTAAGGTAGTCGTGCAAGGTTTGCTCGTGTCAGGTAAATGCTTTCAATAACAATGAATGACAGTACACAGGCACATTGGAGGCTTTCATCTTTTGTTTAAAGGGGGGAAAAAAGTAATAATAAAAATGAAATTTGGTGCTCAGTCTACCACCTGGAACTTCAGGAATTCATCAAGGGATGACTGCATTTGGTGTTACTCTCAGTAGAGTAACACTTGTTGAAACCTAGAAAATACAGCCAAGCAGTTTCAGTCCTCATTTAGAATTCATGCCTGTTACTCTCTTGACAGAGTATCTTCTATCCATGAGAGCATTGCAGATGCAGATAGAAAATATAAAGGCATTCTGCCTGAACACTGAGGTGTTGAGACAATAAGTTTTATCCAGATGTCTGAAATATTAATGTTAGATTTATTGGGAAAATTACACATTGAATATTCTAAAAAGCAGATTTGGTTATTTTGAATATAGAAAAAACCTGTATTGATAGATATTTTTATGTCCTGTTTGTTAAAGTCACTGGTCATTACTGCCCATTAATAATGGTGGGTATGAGTACACTGGAGAATTTAAACTTCTTACGTGTTGACTTATTTTCTCTTGAAGTAACATATCCACCAATCCGGACCCAATTTACCATATTTAAAATTGAATGCAAAATTTTGAGATTTAGGTTTTGGGGGAAAAATGAAGAGATGGGTTTAAAGTTGTGCATAATAGTTGAGTTTGATTTATTAGAAGCCCTCTAGATCTGTATAATTATCTGGTGGGAAGCTGATTTGGTGTGACTTACCGTCCAGAGATCCTGAAGTGACAGCCTGAACTGCTCCTTTATCTTTGGAGAGAAGAGACTTTACCCATTAGTAACGGATTGCTGGATATATTATTTTAGAGAAAAAAAAAGAAAAAAACAGGTAAGATTTTTCTCCTCTTCTACTATTTCCTGTCTACTGCAAAGGCATTCTGTGTCATCTTTCATAGATCAGCTGTTATTTGATGACATGATCAGGTAGTCTCAAACTACACAATATCTGAATGTAATGATTTCTGCAAATATTTCATACTGTGGCTGCAGACTATAAATAGGCTTTCTGGAAAAGGAGAATTTCTAGTTGCAAGTTGCATATATTGAAGATTTAAGGATGCTGGTTTGAGGCTTTTGAATGTAAAACTTGGGTAGAGCAAGAAAAGTAAGTGGCAGCTTCTGTAGGTAATCTGTATAGAGTATCTGTGATTGTTTTACGACAAACTGCGGTTTGACTCACAGTGTCATAACTTTACTTTTGTCTAGTCGTGTATAAAGAAAACAATGTTTTCTATCTGACAAGAAATACAATTTAAAACACAACTTCATAAGACTTAAAAGTTTTAGAAGTGTGCCTGACACAAAGTTTATGTGTTAATTTCAGAAGGTATTGCCTTTGATATTATACTTTAATAAACTTGGAATATGGTAATGCACGCACTGTACTTCAGGTTATTTTTGACCTCTAGCAGGCATTGGCAAGACTGAATTCTTAATTTCTCAGTGTGAATGAACTTCAGGGTATGGGAGGTTTTTTGTGCTCTTTTTTTTTTTTTTTTCCTGTCAGTGTTTGTAGGATCAGAAGGAGCTTGAAGCTCAAGTGAGGAGCACCTTAATGAAAGTTAAACCTAAGTTTAGATGTAGTTGCTTAGTTTGGTTTCATGAAACTGCTTTTATGGGTGAGACAGCTATTTCAAAGACTTAAAAACTGGACAATAGAAGATTGCTTGAACTAATGCAGGCATGTATTTTACCTGTATCTGATTGTTTGGTCATTGTTAATACAACTAAGTGGGTCAGGTTCAAGGTCAGGTTGGATGGGGCTTTGAGCAACCTAATCTACTAGATGATGTCCCCTGGTAGGGGGGTTGGAACTGGATGGTTTTTAAAGGTACTTTCCAACCCAAACCATTCTATGATTCTGTAAGTGTAAGTTTTAATCTTTAGTGTTAATTTGAAGTAATAAGTATTGCATTGAGGTTACTGTAGTGTAAATGAGATCAGGATCTTGGGTGTTTTGAAATTCATAGATGTGCTGGGATTTCTTGTAAGTCACTGCAGTAGAAGTACACAATATTGCTGGTTTTTGAACATGGGAAATTATAGGGCAAGGTAAAAAGGCGTATGTATTTTTTTGGTTAAAATCTTCACAATTCTTAAGATACTTATTAGCCTGGTAAACAGGGAGGGACAAATACAACATGAAGGATCCTAAAGCTTTTTGTCAGGGAATTATATGTTTGTAGTTAGCTCAGTACTTAAAAAAATTCCCTAACTTCTAATTTTTTTTCTTAAAAAAAAAAAAAAGAGGCAAATAAAAATGTGACAAATGTCCTCCTATGTTTTGTCTTTTACTGTCTTGAAATATATATACATATTTTCAGTCCTATAAAGTATTAAGTCCTTGAGGATAACACAAGTTTTTCTCTTCATGGACACTATATTGTTCTGTGATGATCATGGAAGACCATTTGCTAAGTCTGAGGCAGAAATAGACTTTCCAATTCTGCAGCCACAGTTGGAAAACAACACAGTTGAGTTTTAGGGACAAAACATGCTGAGTGGTGTCTCTACTGCTATTTTCTTGTCTTTCAATCAAACGTGCAGGCTTGGGGAAGATTACTTGCAAATTCATCCTTTGCCTTCAAAGGAAACTTAGCATTATGTACATAGCTGCAGCATTACTTATTCCTGAACTGCTGTTGGAGCTGCCTCATCAGTTTGCTGTGAAGGGAAGTGCTAGAGAAGAGAGGTACAGATGAAAGAGCTGAGAAAGAGGGGAAGGAGAGGGAGGAGCAGAACAGATGTGGAAGAAGGAGAACATTCGAATGGTTTAGAGTGGGGATTGTTTGTTTTTTTTCGCTACTGGCTGCTCAACTCATTTCCCCTGCTACTATTTCCTGGATCAGAAGAAAAATCGATCATGTGGATAGACAATTCATTGCAGCCAATGATGGAATGCATATCTTAAAATTACTTGTCTATTACCCTTGTAAGCCCAGAGCACAAGAGAAAAGGTTTGTGCCTCCCTCCCCAACAGTATAGTTTAAATACTCATTTTGCAAATGGAAATAATTGTAAATATAAATCAAATACTTATAAAAATACAATAATTATTGTAGCCAGTACCAGCTTAGTTGCACGTATCTTATGATTTCTGTATTTCTGCTTAATTATTGTTGAGTCTTTTATTTTCTGTTTGAGAAAGAGACGATTTTCTTTAAAGAACTTTCTTAAATACTTCTGAAGTAAATAATAGCATCCCAAAATAAATTATAAATAATTGTTAATGCAGCTTTCAAGTTACTGACGTTAGTTTTAGACAGAACTGTAAGATGACTGTTTATTGACTTTGTATAGTATTTACAAAAAATGTTAAGCCGTTTCAAATTTAATGTGGGTAAGGATGTATTTTTTTTTTTTTTTACTTCTGCCTTGGCACAAGAAAGGAGGATGTTAGAAAACCTTACTGTTATCAAATACAGAAGATTGGAAAGCTGTTGAGAAATACAGAATAACATTGCATTTTTTTTAAAAACAAGGGCATGTTGGTCTGTGAAGGGGAAAGTTCTTCGGAAGCATTTCTTTCTGTGGGAAGGGTTTGTCAGTGCATTGTTTCAGACTGGTGTTATGCTATACAATATTGTAGAGTATAATATAGAATAGAAAAAAATTATTATACCATGGAATAATTACTGAGAGTTATAAAGTTCAGATAGAAATTTATTTCAGATTGTTTGTTTTTCAAGAATTGCATGATCATTAAGAATTTGTCTTCCTTTAAGTTTGTTGGACATTGAACCAGAAAAGTCAAACTGAAAAACTGAAAGATCTATCATACTGCTGTGAATGAGTGACACAGAGCATGCTGATACAGTTGGTCTGTTTTTTTTCCCATTAGTGTGTAGTTGGTGGGTGCAATGCCAGCTTTGCATCTCAGGGAGGACTTGCCCGTCATGTGCCCACACACTTCAGCCAGCAGAACTCTTCAAAAGTTGCCAGTCAGCCAAAGGCCAAAGAGGAATCTCCGTCTAAAGCTGGAATGAATAAAAGAAGAAAGTTAAAGAACAAGAGACGACGATCATTACGTAAGTGTTTGCAGAATTAGAAGTCCTTGAAAGTTTTGTCTTAGATAGGAAGTTCCTCTTCAATGTGATTCTTTCTCTGCAGATGTGAGTCTGGTAGGGTTGGTCATCTTCAGCATTATAGTGTTGGCATCCCTTGTGATAGGAGGGAAACAGTTCCAGATTATGTTTATGTTCCCTTCTAGGGTAAAGCATCTACATGTTCAGTAGGAAAGATCAGTTTTCTGTGAGCAACAGTTTGAGTGTACAATTTAAAGATGCTTTTCATTTTAGAGTCACTTTTTGTTTACTAACTGTGTTACTGTTGGAAAATGTTCTGTTCAGCGATGATGAGATCTGAAGTTCAGTACTGCAGGCAGAGATTGCAGAGTCGTATAAATTAGAGATAAATGGATATTATATAAGCTCTCTTTTGAGCACAACATTTCATTAGCTTAATCACAGTTTTATGAGCATAACCGAGATCTAATTTTGGGCAGATGTGACTTGCTACATTTTTTTAAATCTTTCTCCACATAATTGATGTTTGTTAATTTTATCTGAACCAATGTGCTGAGAAGTGTGATTTATCTTGTAAAGTGAGAATGGTTTCCTCTAGCAAGTAATAATCGCTTACCCAGTACCTTTTGTAGTCCATTTTTGATCCAGTTGTTTGATTCCTGAGTTTTCCTAGCATCAGACTAATAACCGTGTTGAATTTATTTAGAGATTCTAATGTACAAAAATGGTTAGGAAAGACTAGGCAATTGCTAAAAAAATGTTACTTTGTCTTATAATTGGATGCAACTGTCCAGTACTGAACTGATTATTTACTAATTTTAAAAAGTTACTGTGACAGTTGCATTTTAGAGTAGACACGTAAAAACCCATTTAGATTTTTTCCTGTTCATGTGTCAACAGCTGAAGAAAAAACTTCCATTAATTTTTACCTACGGTGTAAAGTCATAATTGCAGTATTGGAGAGGAGTGCAAAATACCTTTTTTTATGAACCACTGGACCTGTTATATCTCATACTGTCCACAGAAATGGCACTCTGTTCATAAGCAGGCAATTATTTCAGTCCTGTCTCCTGGCTGGAGTAGGATTTTAGTGATGGTGTGCCAGAGAACCTGTGTTACTTCACTGGGTCAGCAATTACAGTCTTATTTTTTTCCAGAACTCTTCTGTGGCAGAACCTTTGCTGTATTGATCTTTCTGTTCCTGTGAAGAAATACAGTTACCAGTTATTCAAATAGCACTGCAACAATAGATGCACGTGCTAATGGTCTTAGATGATTACTATGTATCACATGATTTTGACTATTCTTAATACCTCTCCTGTGTTTTAAACAACTGAAAATTATGAAGCAGTGGTCATGTTTCTGCCTTGAATGCAAAGAAGCCTGTCCAGGAAAGTCACAGTGTCACCTAGATTTCTGAAAAGTTTTTCCTATGTCTGTCTTCCACGCTGTGTGACAGCTATGCAGTTCAGTGCTAGAATAGCTACTGTTAACTTCAGTTATGGTGATTTTCTTTTTTCTTTTGCCTTTTTAATTTTTTTGGAAAGGCTTGAGTATTCTTAAAATATGTGTTTAATGATATAATTTGCCTACATATCTTAAAAGTGTAAAATTCCTCTAACTTTGACACTGATTTGACATTCAAAGAAGGTAGAAAACTACTACTGTTCTTCCCAGAATTTGACTTTCAAAGAGCCTTCCCTTTCACTCTAGCAATCTATGTAAATTAGAAGGTTCAAGAAGGGAAGACTGATCAATGAAGGGGTATGTGATCACTTTGCAGTATCCTTCTAGTTCATCTTAAATGTAATGAAAGAGAGGCTTGCTTAAAATAGTTGCAGGTTCCTAAAGGATTATCTTGATTTGTTGACCGAGTTACTCAAACAAAATATAGATGTCTAAGATTGGTCCCTTCAAAATTTTCACTTTCAGAGATTCCTGAGTTGCAGCTTAGCTTGCTTCTGCATATTGATTTTGTTAGGTGGCCGATTTAATACATCTTAGTTCTATTTCCCCCCTCCCCAGTATATACAGAAGTAGTTTGTAAGGTTGGCGCTTTATTAGTAATTGATGAACATTATTGACATTATTAGTGTTTCAAATGAAGGCTTCATAGTTAAAACTTCAAATTATCTGCTAAGGTGTTCTAGTCGTAATAAGAACTTACTGCAGAATTCTTGAATGAATATGTGGCAAAAAATGTAAGTAGTAAATATTATGGGAATGCTAAAGACCAGACTGTAGTACTTGAATGGTCTGCTGTCTTGATCAAGTGTTGCGCAGGAAGAAAAATGACAGCTGCTTGAGCAATTTTTTATCTTGCCTCTTGAGACAAATGCAATGCTGGCTGTAGAGTTTTGCCTTAAGGCAAAAATCATCTCCGAGTTGGGAGCTGACTACTGTAATGTATTTCCCCAGAGGGTATGTGACCCAGAAATGTATCCAAAGTTGATGGTGTTTTCTGAAAATGCTAGGAAGCATTTCTTTAAAACTTTGTGTGGATTTTTGTTGATCAGGTGAACTTGACAAAGGGTTGATACAATTTTGCTTGCCTGTTTCTTACCTTAGTTTTGTTTAAAGAATGAAGTGTGCAAGTTTGTATATTTTGTCTTTACAAGAATAATGGGGGAGGTCATGGACCCTTATATAAGAAGCCAAACAAAATAACAACATTTAAGTATTTTCATTCTAGAGTATATAAAGCTAGGAACGTAGATTTATATTTAGCTATTTTAAGTGTCCAAAAAGGAGAGGTGTTGAACATATGTACCAGGTTCTCTGCAAGCTGGGTTACAAGAAGTTATGACAAATATGTGTAAAGCAAGATGCTATTTCATAGTGTACAGTCTGTTTAAATCACTCACAAATAATCTCTTGATGAAAAATTACAGTTTTGCATCACAAAGCAATTTTTCTCCTGCAAAAATGTTGATGTGTTCTTTCTATCTCCTCATGGTTTGATCAGACCCTGACTTTTTTTGCAAGGTGTAAGTGGCTTACTAAATATTTATTGGCAATTGCTTGCTAATATGTGCTGCTACTGAAGCATCCATGTGTATAAATTCTTAATAGTTTAAATACAGCAAATAAATAAACTTGCTTCCTCTGTGTTTTGCATCTGAAGGTGAACACCCTTCTGAGAGACATTAATGCATAAATAAAAAAAGGAGATTTTTCTGTGGCTTTATATGTGACAAGAATATGATCTTCTAACTTGGACTACAAAGAGAATTCCTACTAATTTTTTTTTTCTTTTGTAATATCTTGCTGTTCTTAAATGGTTTTGCATGTATTTTTTGCTGTCTGTAAACAGTATGTGTTCTTCTAAGTTTGGAAATTAGTACTTTTATGGTGAAAGCATGTTTTACCATAGACACTCTTATAGCTGGTTACATTCGTGGTGCTAGGGACCATCTGATTTGTCATGTAAATTTTGATGTTGCAGAATAATTCAGGATTACAAGCAGCAGCTTTCTCTTCTGCATAGTCATATACACATTCACTGCTCCATGTGGTCTGTCATTTAGAGGTGTAGAGCCAAACATTGAAAATGTGTTATCTCTAAAATAGGTCATAGTACTGCTATTTTGAAGCTACCTCAAAGAATTTTACAGAACCTAAGATTATATTTACAGTTATTGTCACTTGCTTTTCCAATAGCAAAGATGTCACTATAGTTATTAATAAGCACGATAATTGAGTTCACTGGAGAAATGTAGGCAAGATAAGGCAACTTACTTTTCATTAAATTTACAGTAAGACTATGTTAGTCACAGAAGACTTGGAATTTCATTTAGTAGGCTACTGCTATGAAGGTTTTTATTCATTTGACTTAAGTAATTGATATGTACTTGGAACTTGTATTAAGCAAGAAGGGAGATACTGCACTCTGAAAATAATTTTGAGAGAATAGATTTAAGATATAGCATTAAAACTCAGTAAGGAATAAATAAAACTATTCATATGCCTTTGACAAATTGTGCCCTTCCGCGTCTGTTGAATGTTACCCAATGGTGTATCCTGAAGAATTTATCTGTATGAAACCAAAAGCAAAAATTTGGGGCTGTCTTTTCCCTTCCACCCTCCCTTCCTTCCTCCCTCATATTTATTTATAAAATATTTATATGCTTGCATCACTGACCACCTGCAGCATAAGTTAAGGGGTAACACAGAACCACACAGCAAGAAAACATTTCAGTGAGATGATTGCTTAATTGGCAGTATCCAACTGAGATAGGACAGAACATAATGTACAGATGAATGCTTAACAACAGTTAGTCCCAGGAGTGTAGCAAAACTAGCTTTAAGTGGTATTTGTGGTTTGTTTTGAAATAATGGGTAGATAATCTTGGTCAAAAGGAATATCGAAGTTGTTTTAAATGAAGACAAAAGAACTTCAAATCACTGTTTTTGCAGATTACAGGATAATATATAGTTGCTAATGTAATAACAGTTATTCTTAGTTTTAATTTCAGTGTGTTATATAGAGTATTACTGCTCTCAAGGCTTAAAATCTGAGTACTTTCATTCATACTTTATTTGCTCATGTCATTTTACTACTGTACTATATGGTATATTTTTACAAAGTTGTGTGAAATATTTCTAACAGTATGCAAATATGTCCCTAGTAGCAGTTATTTTTCAGTTAAAATACTTTGTGTAGGATTGATAGGCCTTCTTTACACTCCAGAACTTAGTAATTTTTTACTGTTCAAGAAACACTGCACTACAAAAGTCCTTTTCTATAAGGAAAAGGTCTTTATTAGTGGCTGCTGCTTGTAGACTACTTGTAAAATATCAGATGGGTGTTAATTGCTCTTTACTCATAAATTGAAGTGTAGTATGTGATGCAGTTGGTGCTTCTTGGCTAGAAGATAATCTGTTTACTAATAATCAAAGAACATGGAATGACAACTTGTACATAGAAAGAAACATGTCTGGCAGTGTGGATTTTTTCATGTGACTGTTCAGCATTATTGCTCCTTAGAGTTAAAAAATTCCTTGAGGAATTTATATTTTCTGTATTTTCACAATAATTCTTTCTTAATCCTTTGCTTTGCGTTCCACTGCAGTACTAAGCAGTTTTGTTTTCAGTGCCATTGTTGGTCTCTTAGCAGCATCCCAATATTCACTGAAAATAGCTGGGGCTCTTTCAGTGATTATAAATTAGATCTGAGCAGATTGTTTTTAATAAAGTTAAGAAATAAGGTGTAAGTGTAATTCTGCTTTTTAGATGTTAATTCTATGCACTATCATGTTTTGAAGTACTTTAATACTATTTTTCAGAAAGTCACGTCAGTAATATTGGAACTGTTGACTGTGCTGTAAGGGTGACTTGGCCAGTTAGGTTCCCATAAACATCACAACCTAACTGGGCTATTTTTGCATTAAATTAGGACTCACATTTATTAATGAGTTCTGGGTTTAGTTTCTTTGTACTGGGACTTCTTTTCCTTTTTCTTTTTTTTTTTTTTTTTTTTTTTTTTGGAGAGATGACAGCAATGGATGTTCCCAGAGGTACTCAGTAAAATTAATGAATTCTTAATTTTGAAGATTAAAAAAGAGTAGAATTCACTCGAAACTTAAAAAAATGAGCAAGTATAATTCAGTTTGTCAAAATAGCTGTATTACCTACAAGGAGTATGTTTTGACCCAACTTAAATGAATTGTGCCCCTCTTAGAGTCATTTCTTCCTCTCAGTTAAATTAATGTTTACAACTCTTTAACAAAGTAGTGCTACTGCCATAATGATAACTGATTTACTAATGACATTTTAGACTTACTTCCGCTTGAATGTGTTTGAATGCTCTTAATGTGTTGGACACTAAGGATCTGTCTTCCTTTTTTTCTAGCAAGACCTCATGACTTCTTTGATGCGCAAACACTGGATGCTATAAGACATCGAGCCATCTGCTTTAACCTCTCAGCACATATAGAAAGTTTAGGAAAAGGCCACAGTGTTGTATTTCATAGTACCGTAAGTGTATATATTTTCTGCATTCTGCTTGTTTACCTATGTGTCTGAAAAATGTAATACTTCAGAAAGATTTCCGTGTTCCTCTTACTGCTGTAGGCATTTAATCAGAAATAAGTAATACTGGGTATTTTATATTGTTAATTTGTCCATTTCTATTAGTAAATTAACTTTTTAAAAGTAGTGTTAGTAGTTCTAGCTCACAAATTGAATAGCTTGCAACCTTTTCCTGTCTGATACACTTGGGGAAATATGCATTGTAGAAAAATTTGTTTTTATCTTCTAAATAAGAATGCAATTCAGATGCCGTTTCCATAGTCATGAGTGACAGCCCTAATTTATCACAAGGAATTTTGAGGGTAACTCTATAATTGAAAATTTTTAAAGATGCTGACCTGAAATTTGTGTTTATTCCTCTTTTTTTTTCCAGTTTAAAAGATATAATCCTGAATAAATGTATAGTTTCTGCCCACCTCCCCCCCCCACCACCACA
>VZSZ01003428.1:1843286-1873643 GCA_013398815.1 Ibidorhyncha struthersii
TTTAATAAACTTACCACCAAAATGTCAGTGAATTGCCAGAAAGAGGCAAGTACCAGGTGGGGGACCAACCTTTAGTCCTGTTTCCATATCCTGTTTTGCTAATTTCACTTGTCTTTGGATAGGATAGGCATCAATATTAATTTGGAAAAGTTCAAAAAGGAGGGGGAAAAGTACTAAATTGGGGTATAAGGATCAGAAATTCAAAAAGCTATATGACCTGTAGTTTTCTTAACCAAATTGGGAGATATGGGCACATAAAAGCTAGAGACTCAGTTGAACAAAAGAGTTAAGAGAAGGGACAAAATGAGGGAGGGGGTGCTTTGTAAATTGGCAGACTGGTGGAAGATGAACTGCAGTCCAGGGAAGGAATGCTGACTGCTGTGTCTTCAGCTACGGCTGAGAATATCAGTCTCTTTCCATAAATACAAGACCAAGGAAGGAATGCTGACTGCTGTGTCTTCAGCTACGGCTGAGAATATCAGTCTCTTTCCATAAATACAAGATAATTTTATATGTGTGAAACTTATTTTGTCCTGTTCTACAAGGCTAATGATTGTTATAAATATCTGTGGCCTGTATTAGAAATTTTTCCTAAATGATTACTTCTGAACTTTATGTGCATTGAGCACCAGCTGCAAGTGGAGATTTGCAGATGGCTTAACTGTTACTGTATTTAAATCTCATTCTAGTTTTCCTGGCCAACATGAGTTTTTACAATGCTGTAAGAAAAGCAGATTCTCTTCCAATTGACAGCTTGCTTTAATCTGAAGGGTTATCCAGACAGACTGCTCAGTTGTGGAAGCTCACCTCTGGCTATTGGAATAATTCATAAGGAGATGGAATTAGAGGGAGGAATGTGCTCTAAAACTGCTTCAAATTAACTTGGAGGAAGTGGTGAAAATCCTTTTAGCTTATCTGTGCATGCATCACCCCATGGTAGGGGGTTGATTAGATCTGAAATTGCTTAGACCTCAGTTGTGGGAGAGGTTGTACCGGGGGAGAACTTCTGTAAGATTCCAGCTCTACGCTGCACTTTGCTACCCTGTTTTAGTGTGCTGCTACAGTTGTGTGGGCTTGTGCTGAACATCAGATATATTGATGAGACTCAGCCTAAAATCTGCTTTAAAAAGAAAAGATAGAATAGAAGCAGTCTTGTACACTGTTATACTGAGCTAATGGTCACCTCAGATGCAAATACATTTTGCGTAACTTAAAAGCATTAGGACATTGAATTTGAATGGTGACTGGCTAAATAGTGTAATATTGTTTGTGTGGTCGACCTTCAGATGAAGAAAAAAATACATAATTATCAGAGGCATTAATTTGAAAGGTTAAAAATATGAAGATAAAATTGTCTTGCTGTCTGAAAACTGACATAAATGATGCAGGTTTACTTTTCTTATGCAGCATAAGAATGATGTCAGCACAATGCAGTGTTTTACAGGATGGAAAAATGTAAAGAATTTTGCAGCAGTCACTGTAGATACATAGATACCTTTGATTTCCTATGAAAAGGCACTCCTTTTATTTATGTATCTATTTCATTTTTATTTAAACTCATCCTTTTCTTTATAGATATGGAAAGCTGTAGAATGCAGTCATCAATAAGGTCCTTTTGAAGAAATGCTTTTGCCATTCACTTCATTATGAATTTTTTTCTCTGCTTAGTTTTTCTAAGTGGAGTCAAATTCTTGGTACTTTGGTTCTCTGGATTGTCAGATGGAAAAAGTCAAGCATTTACATTTAACTTAAAGAGCAGATATTACACTAATTAAACAATGCAGCTTATAGGTTACCCTGTCCTGTCCACTGTTGCTCTTCCCCCCCTTTTTGAAATGGCTAGAATTAATTTTCCAAAATATTTGAATACTAAACTGTTCTTCACTGTTTTTAGCTTTTTCAGATATTTCAGTTCATTCATCACCTGTATTGATACTAGTTACGTGTGTTTTGAAGTCTTAAAACTTTGAAACCTAGTAAGTAAATAAAGTAAGATGCATACCAATTTATAGGGTGATTTTTTTTTCTTTTTCCAGAAGAGGGCAGCAAAACTCCGTTTCTGATTTGAGACAACTTTGATGCATATTTCCTTCACAGAGATAAAATTAAATTTCCTTTCTGTTTCTGGGACAGTGCGTCAAATTTAGGGAATATAGTAAGAATTTTTAGAAATAAGGCTGTATTGAGCATACATCTACTGGCTGAATTGTATTTTTAAATGAAAAACTGAAATGGACTTAAGTGCTTTACAAAACAGTTTTAGATCATGAGTATCATTCTTGCAGATGTGCTAGATTTCTTCTATTTCAGTTGTAACTTTTGCAGACTTGACTGTAAAGCTCTGATTACTGCTGTTAAAATAGCAAATCATCTTTTCAATTGCTTTTTTGCAAGATTTTTGCAATATTGCACTGGTCTGCATCATAGCTGTGTTTCTGACTCTAGCCTGCCTAGGCTATCATAAAATTTTTATTGCACCATCTGTGATAAAAAATGGATACTTTCAATACCTTTTATAAAAACTTCTTTGACACTTTCAAAATACATGTGGGAAAAAGCAATGGCAGCTACAGATGGCAGATTGCTGTTGTCTCCTAACAGAAAGCAAACATGCTACTTTAATATTAAACAAAAATAGGCTTGTTCCATATATGGAGAGAGGATCTTTCGTCCCAGTCAATAACAAGTGGATTGCTCAGATTTTGAGTATTGATTATTTAGCAGGGACGAGTGAAGCTAATGATATGGAGAAAAAGTCCGCAAAACTCACATTAGTATATCTCTGTATGCGAAAGCATCCTACCTACAAATTTGTAGCTTTCATGTATTATATATGATCAGCTCTTTTGTTATGAAAAATTTAATCTTCTACTGCTAAAAGTTACTATTAAACTTCTGTGTGTGTGTGAAAGCTGGTGCAAGCCCTTAGTTTAGCACTGATTGCTTGAAGGGCTGTAGAATAAGAGAATGGTACTTGCGGTGGTATAATTCAGGCAGTACTTGACTTGCCCTAAATTTTGTACCCTGAATTTTTTATACATCAGTGTTCCATTTTTTGAGTTTTTACAAATATCTCTATTCAGTATGGTGATGGTAAAACAGCAGAGTCCTAAATTTTGTACTGCGTATTCATGAAAACAAGAAACTTAATGTTAGAATTTGTACTTTTTTTTCCCTGTTGGAGAATGCAGGAGATGATATTGTGTGGTTCTGAGATCTATGAGGTTCTGCAATCACCATGTATTATGCTGTAAATCCCTGTAGAAGCAGTGTTATTGATCGTGCAATAGAAGGACAGCAAACCCAGCTTTAATACTTAGGTGTAACACGTATCTGTGACTTGTGTATTTTGTGTGGTTTCCTAGTTCATATTCTTCAAGTTTTAGGTAGGATGAAGAGCAGTTTGTGGAGAATAACTTCTTCCAACTTGTGTGTAGCTAGTTTACTGTGTCCGAATGCTAACACTTTTTAAACGTCTCCTGTAAACTTTTCAGTCTGTGCTATCCATGATGCTTGCATTACATAAGAGAACATAAGAGAATGTGTCTCCTTGATACTTGATGGTTAATTTGAGAATAAACTGGACTGTACAAGAGAAATCTATGGTTTTGAATAGGAAAGCTGATGAGAAGTGAATTTTATTTGCCCTGTGAAGTGAGCTTTGACTTATCTTTATTTGGTTCCAGGCTCAGGTGCTCCAGCCTACGGCAAAGAAACTGAGTTTGCAGAAGAAGCAGCTGGGTCCTAGGCAAAGGCTAAAACTTAAAGTTGGAAGGGATTGGAGGAATGCTTTCTAAATCTTTATTTACAAAGAAGTCAGGGTTTTCATCCCTGCTCCAAATTTAGTGAGATGTATCTTGTTTGGGTATGGCTTGAGACTTAGCAACGTGTCGTGTGCCCAAACTAAAGAACCATATAGTATTCTTTGATAGAAGAGTCAATTAAACTTTGTCTAATTGGCAGAGATAACAAAAAAAAAAAAGGATTTTTACTGTCATTTGTCTACAGTATCCCACTATGACATCCTATTGCAGTTCTTGCAGGGAGCATTCCTTCAATTTATCTTGAATTGCCTGATGACAAAAGCAGATTGTCTCACTCTGCCTTCCAATCCCATTTCCAGATAAATTGTGAATATATATTAAATGAGAGATCCTAAAACTGGGGCTAACTAATGAGAACCTCCTCCTTTTGGAAGAACTGTGCATTACTGTACTTAGTTTATTGCTTCTCTAACCTTAGGCCATTGGATGGCCCTTTCCACCTCTCATGACAACTTGGTTTAAAACTTTTCAGTGTGAGGCTTCAATATTTTCTAGAAACTCAGTATCCCAAACGCTGTGGTGGTTTGACCTTGACTGGACACTAGCTGCCCACCAAAGCTGCTGTATCACTCCCCTTCTCAGGTGTAGGGGAGAGAAAATATAAAGAAGGGCTCATGGGTTGAGATAAGCGCAGGGAGAGATCACTCAGCAATTGCCATCACTGGCAAAACGGACTTGACTCAGGGGGAAGTTAATTTAATTTATTGCCAATCAAATCTGAGTAGGGTAGTGAGAAATAAAACCAAATCTTAAAACACCTTCCCCCCACCCCTCTTTCTTCCCAGGCTCAACTTCACTCCTGATTTCTTTACCTCCTCCTCGCTGAGCAGCTCAGGGGGAGCAATGCCTGTGGCATGAGGGTTGCAGTCAATTCATCACATGTTGTCTTTGCTGCTCCTTCCTCCTCACACTCTTCCCTTGCTCCAGCATGGGGTCCCTCCCACAGGAGATAGTCCTCCATGAACTTTTCCAATGTGGGCCCTTCTCACATGTTGCAGTTCTTCACGAACCACTCCAGCGTGGGTCCCTTCCACAGCGTGTAGTTCTTCAGGAACAGACTGTTCCAGCATGGTTTCCCCATGGGGTCACAAGTCCTGCCAGCAAACCTGCTCTAGCATGGGCTCCCTTTTTCCCAGGGCCACAGATTGTGCCAGGAGCCTGCTTCAATGCAGGCTTTCCACGGGGTCACAGCCTCCTTTGGGCATATCCACCTGCTCTGGTGTGGGGTCCTCCATGGGCTGCTGGTGGTGGATATCTGCTCCACTGTTAACCTTCATGGGCTGCAGTGGGACAGCCTGCCTCACCATGGTCTTCACCACGGGCTGCAGGGGAATCTATCTGGTACCTGGAGCATCTCTTCCACCTTTTTCTCGACTGACCTTGGTGTCTGCATAGTTGTTTCTCTTCCGTGTTCTCACTCCTCTCTTCTGGCTGCCCTTGCACAGCAGTTTTTCCCCTTCTTAAATATACTATGCCAGAGGTGCTACCACCATCACTGATGGGCTCAGCCTTGGCCGGCAGCAGGTCCATCTTGGAGCTGGCTGGCATTGGCTCTATCGGAGACATGGGAAGCTTCTAGCAGCTTCTCAGAGAAGCCAGCCCTGTAGACACCACACACACCCCACCCCCCAAAACCTTGCCACGCAAACCCAATATTCCAGTTCTTATCTACAAGCATGTTGATACCTTCAGATATCTCAAATATATCTCTATTAATAATCTGGGGGTTAAACCCATGGATACTGCTCTCTGCATCATTTTTGTTTAGAGGATCGCTGCATAGTTGTAGAAATAAAACTTCAAACAAATATGTGAATTTCTTGAAACATCACGACCAAGTTTAATTTAGCATGATATTCAGTCGTGGGAAATTGCTTTGGTTGATGCAGATTATGGAGTTCAGTATTTAAGTTCCATTTGCTGCATTTTAGTTTAGTCTTTTTCATAAACATCACTTGCCACCCTTCTGTATTTCTGTGCTCTAAAGATTCTCTAGTAAACCTTTTGGAGTTTAAAGTATCTGCAGTGGCTGTGTATAGAATCTTTCGAAGATCTAATAAGCATTTTATGCGCAGAGATGCAGAAGGTGGGAGAATTGGTGTTTGAAGCAAATAGGAAAATCTGTATGAAGTATTGTGACGTGTAGTAAAGGAGAAGCTGAGGATAAATCAGTAGAAGAGGAAGCAAATGGCTTTTCCATTTTTCTGGATACTATAAATTTTTGGACTACCTTTTGAATGATGGTGTTAAAGAATATATTTGTACCCGAATGAACAGTTCTCTTTTTTTTAATACTTTGTGTGTGTATTTCTAACTTCATCTTGGCTGAAGGTGGGAGTCTAGCTTCAGGTCCTGCACCTAAAAACTTTATTTTCTGTAAGAGTATTGTATGTGCTGGTCTACTATGAGCTAATATAAGAAACTATGACAAAGGAATTCTCACTTCTTGTCTGGGACCTTGCCAGTGGAGTACATGTGTTCTGCTTAAACTCTGTCAATTTTGCAGGTCTTTGACATGTCATTTGATTTGTCATTCATATAGCAGTTCTAGCAAGTGTTAAGGGTTCTTGTTATGTATGCATTAAACATCCTCTGTAAGCCTGTGAGTTCCTCCAAGTAGCCTTTCCTGTTGCCATATTCAGTGCTTGGTTTAGGTATTGAAAAGGAACGAGTAAAGGTTACCTAAGAAGTTATAAATACAATGTGTCCAGCTGTCACAGCATTTGTGAGAGAAGATTTTATTCTTATGCCATACTGTAATTAAACTGTAAACTGCATCGGTTTCTTGCATCTTCTATAGGCGTCTTGTGGAACAACATGAGCAGATTTGAAGAGGAATGTATATTCTTCAAAGCATTGGGAGTAGCTGCTTAAAAATTTGAACTGTTTTAAAGGAAAGACAACTACTTACAGGGTGCTTTTTGGTTTTAAGGACCACTTAGTAGACAAATGTTAAAGGAAAATATTAAACCTTGCAAAGAATGGCTTAAGTAGTCATACGTACAGTCTACCTATATATAGAATTAATACAACTTTCAAAGCATAAAACAGTTTACCTTTTATGAATGTTGCTGTTCATGTTCAACTGGACAGTTTTTGAGTAAAAAATCTGCAGATTTGGTTTTAATTATAATTTATGTAATTATTATCAGGTAATAGCTAAAAGAAAAGAAGATTCTGGAAAAATAAAACTCTTGCTTCATTGGACACCAGAGGACATGTGAGTATATTGCTAGTGATATGATATAGGATTTACAGTGGGGTAAATGAGCTGTCTGTTACTAAAATATGTTATGTCTTTGAATATTTAAAGTTCAAGTTTTAAAAAATGCTTTTTAAAAAGTAATTTAGAAGTTCAAAAAATAATAAGCAATGCTTTAATTGATTTTTACTTTAGCTTTCAAGTCTTTAGACCCTGGTACCAGTTCAGGTAAATTTGAAGCTGTATATTTGATTCATTTTGTCACTATGGGCATTAATTACAGGGTCCTCTAATTATTGAATGGGGAGTTCAGGTTGGTTTTGCCAGCCATATACATAAGGAAATTATCACTGAGACATCTTTGTTTTACCCACTGATTCATCATGATCCTAAAATACTTTTAGGTACTGAAAAATGTACAATCATCAGTGTAACAGTAGAACTACAAGAATCTCTGCCTAGTTGCCACAATTTAAGAGTATAATAACAACAGTTGGCCTTTAAGGTATCCATCTAGTATTGCTGCTTCTTTGGATACTCCCACCAAAACTTGGAATACTCTTCCAGCAGCATGCTTGGCTGCTTTTTTCTCTTGGTTTTTCAAAGTTCTGCCTTATTCCAAATTGAGTACTCTTTTGGGTAGTGCAGGACGAAGGTACTGCCCTCGGAAGGCTTGGGACATAGGAAGTAGTAAGTGTACCTTAGAAATAATTTAACTACTACTTTGAGATCTCTTCTTTTTCTTCTGGCACAAAAAAGAGTTTATATGTAAATATTTTGATCTTAATTATATGGAAAAGAAGAATGAATGTTTGGTTTCCGCTATGCTGTAGGAGAGCAGTAGGCAGAGTAGTTTTAGGAGGGGCAGTAGCGGTGTGCTCCATGTTTACCACAAGTTTTAAGGTGAGCAACTACTTTTCCTTTTAAAGGTAAGAATAATTACAATAGAATATATTTCTTGGATCCATACTCCTGCATACAGATGAAGTTACTGGGACATTCAGTTCACATTAAGATGGAAGTTACTGAGACATTTAGTTCACACTAAGATTAATAGATTCATAGTTAGGCAGGACATACAGGTTTAGAGGCTCTTTCTTAAAAGGAACTTCAGGTTTACCAGGAAAATATCTGTAAATTGGTAGAATTCATTAGGGAAGGATATCTTAAGTTTCAGGTGAAATAGTCATTGTTCATGCAATTAACTGTTAGAACAAGAAGATCTTTCAGATTCAGTGCTGCTTTTAAGAGAATGAGTGTGATGGTGATGCAAAGCCTTCGCATAACAGAAAATTACCTTCTCTTTGGTGAGGTGGTTTAAATTACTCATTTTTGTGGTGTCCCAAATTAGTCATGTGCAGTAGTGTGAACTTAGCTGTGTGAATCTATTACAAATTTTATTTGCAGAAGGCTAGGGTTGCCCTTATCTGCAGCAACATTTGGCATTTTGGTGCAATTTTAGAGTCTGTAGCTTTTGCTGCTCATTGCAGCACTTGTAGACTGCAAGTTTCAATTCAGCTTGGGAGACAGTAACTAAAATATTGTAGTAAAAACTAGGTTTTTTGCTTCCTTTTAGGGCAGCTGGTAATACTATATGTAACAGCATTCTGCAATTACTCTTACTACAATATTATGGAGAGAGTTAATTGCGTTTTAAGATAAAAAGCATTAAAAAGCATATAACACTCTGGGAACATGAAAAGTAAATAAAAAAATCAGTACTTTTTTTCTAATACAGAGTCGAATGAGGTTTTTAGCTTGTGCAGATGAATACAATATTAGAACCTCTGCATTAGAGAAGACAAGTTATCAGTGATGTCAAGACATCCCCAGTAGGATGTAGGTTTGATTGGTCAGATCAAAGGAATAATGTGTTCTATGTTGATGTTTGTTGCATCTTGGTTGGGTTAGGTAGAGAGTATATTTCCTGCACTGAATGATGTAGTTTTGAATTATTGAGTATTCAGTAGATTCAATTTCATCTTGATTAATACAGTTCAGAACAGCAAATGCAAGGTATCATGGCTCATGTCATCCATCTGTCTTACACGGTGAATGTACTCACACTTTAGAAAAGTTGAATACAGTCATGATGATTACTTTCCATTGTGTTGAGCTGTTCATCAGCCTTTGAGATGGAGCTAGTAATAATGATTTAACTTTTTCTACTCTGAGTCATCTTGAGAAACTGTTAAACTGCTCCAGGTTATCTGTACATTAAGTGTTTTTTTCAGGAAAAGTAAATACCAGTGTTTAGTCCATTTCCTCTGCAAGAGGGAAATAACATGTAAATTATTTTTTTTTTTTTTTAGAGCAGGAATTTATTCTATGTGCCAGTACTTCCTAGTTTACTGAGTTGTTGTCTTTATATTTCAAATAGTCTGTGTGAAAAGTTTTCTTAATTGCTGTTTGTATCATTTTGCATCTTCAGCATATATCTTCTACTAAAATGTCTTCTGAATGTTGCTTGTCAAAAAACTGATTTTGGCTTTATTTAAAAAGAAGTCTTATGTTTTTCTCACCTTTCATGATCTGTATTAAACTTTAGATCTATGGATTGCCTCATGGGTGGTCTGCTGTCTGTTCCCCCGTCCCCCCCACNCCTTTTTTCTTCCACCTGCTTCTGAAAAGGGAAAAGTGGCACTGGAGAAACTCCTTTTCCTACTGGGATAGAAGTTCTCGGTTTAATTTCGTTTTTTGCATTTTGAGTTACTGTTAACGTTTATTGCTGAAAAATAGAGATTCAGTTTAATAATTTGCAAAAGTCTAAAATTGCATATAGCTTTGGTCAGAGAAAGAACTGTTTCATTTAGATAGTCTTAAATGTTGGGTTTCTCAGTTTGAAACTTGTTTTGAAATGTTAGAATTCTTACTTACGAACTTCAATTTTTTTTTTTCCCCAACCTGAAATTAATTTTTGGCTCCTAGGTCATGTAAAAAATCCCCACCCAAACAACAACAAAAAAGCCCTGACAAAAAAAAAATTACCAAAAAAACCCCCAGCCAAACAACCCAAAACTTTGCGGACTGAAAATGATCTCAGGGCTGGTTGTTTTCTGGTTGTGTGGGGTTTTTTTTTTGTTTTTGTTTGTTTGGGGTTTTTTTTGTTTGTTTGTTTGTTTTTTGAGGCATTGTTCATTTTCTGCACTGCCTTGGTCACTCTGCAGTACGCGTATTAGGTTTTGAAGAATTAAATTACAAAATATTGATCAATTGTGTATGTTATGTCCAACCCTCTTCCCCAAGTATCACTGCAAGTGGCACTGAAGCAACAATTCCCTTTAACATGTAAGGACCAAGTTTTAATCCATCTCGCCATGAGAACTGTTACACAGCCAAAATATTGTGATGATTGCCTGGTTTCCTCAGAAGATAGTCAAATGATTAACTTCATCGAAGTTGGAGCATTTTGACATTGAAAGCTTTGAACTTGGAGCAAGCGAATTAGTATAACTCAAAGCTCAGTGCCTGCAATATGTTCTGGCCTTTACTTACTGTTTTGACAGCATCAAAGAATTTTATGCCCAGTAAAATATTTTCAAAGATCTGGGTGTTTTCCTGCTACCCATTTTCACATTAAGTTGTTAAAAGGGAGAATGTAGTGCCATTATCATTGTATGTTTGGTTTAGTGTTCTTCTAGAATAATTTAAATTCTACTTAGTTTCTCTTTCACACTGAGAACTTGAAAAAATTTGAAGTATAATGTGTAAAGATTGGCTGTCTTTTCCTCACTCCAGTGAAGATGCTTTTTAACCAGTGAAATGTGAAGATTACTTTAAAAAACTTCATATGTACTAGTTTACCGCATAATTTTATGGTAAGAAAAACAGTTGATCTTTTTTGAATATTTTTATTTTATTTATTTATTCATAGTCTGCCTGATGTGTGGGTAAATGAAAGTGAGCGACATCAGTTAAAAACTAAAGTAGTTCATTTATCAAAACTACCAAAAGATACTGCCTTGCTTCTGGACCCAAACATATACAGGTAACATCCTAATTTTGAAACTTTCTTTACTTAAACATGGTCTTAAGCCTCACTTAACTTTTTGACGTTGGAAAATCAGGATTGCTAATGCATTATACACCAGACCAGGGAGCCTTGATTCTGTCAGCGTCCAGGAGTTAAGTTCTGAGGTCTTAAGTTGTTTCAGAATTACTTAACTTCTTGAACTGAACTCTAGTTACTGAGAAACGGGGAATGTGTGTATTTACCAAGTGTATTTTACTTTTTTGTGCTTGGTGTACAGAAATTCTAGTAAAGGAGGTACATACAGTGGAATCCTGAAAGATCACTTCTGTTAAGATCACATACTGGTTTGTATACCAATTTTTTTAAAGTCCAAATTTATCTTTACATATTTTATATTCAACTGTAATACATGCAGTATTACCTTGAAATCTGTACTTGTATACAAGTACTTTTATTTTTTAATACAAGATTCTTTAGAGGGGGACAGAAGGGGACAGTACATGTTACTTGTCTTTAAGCTGCATTCACATTTGTGTTTCTAGGATTTCAGATTGGCTTCTAATCCATCTTGTTCCTAATAATTTCCTGATTTTTTTCCCCCCTCTCTTATTAGTGTGCTCACATAATTGTCAGTACCCACAGTTCTCTGTGTGTACAGTTTTTAAAGGTAATCTGAAATGCTTAATTCACTCTTAAGCTTTTGAATGTCCTAAGATAAATATTTATGGGCTTATCTTAAAAATGCACGAAAATGGGTCAAAAAAAAGAAGTTTTTTCTGCCATAACAGAAGTTCAGTGTTCCTATGTTTCTTCTTTAACACCCAGTGACCGAGTGTGTAAAGGAGTAACTAGAACACTAATATGAGGTCTTGATATGTGATAAGCCTTTCAGTTCACCTTTAATATTTAATGCATTTCACTAATCAAATTAATGAAAACTCGGTTTACAATATGAAAATAAATCATCATACTATATCTGCCATCTTTGTAAATGTAAGTATTTAAAATACTTACTATACTATATGAATTACTGATGTTAACAGTAAATCATAAAAATGTTATGAAGAAATTCGATTGTGTGTTTTAAAACTGCTTAACACAGTGACTGTTTTATAAGCTAATTTAGGTGTTAATCATCTTTATATTGATTACCTCTGCAGAACTTGGTAGATTATTTTGATTTGAAAATGAAAAAGTAACCTTTTAAAATAAAAATGTAATGATCTTTGGGATTAAGTCCTTGGAGAAAAATGAGCAACCCTTCCTACCTCTCCCAAATAAAATTTAAGGTCCCCTCACATAATGCTGTGCTAAATTTTTAGCAGTATAGATCAGTGTGTGATTAAAAAGACCTGCGGGACCAACTGTGGGAGAGTAAAGAAATAAATTTGAAGACCAAGGCTTTGCAAGGGGAAAAAAGTGATCAAGGGAATTCAGTGACAACTGTTAATATCATGCTAAAATGATTAGTCCAATAGAAAGTGAAATAATTATTTGAAATGTATGCTAATATGGGATCATTTTAAATGGCTTTCAGTTTTAATCAAATTAAATGAAAATAGATTTTTATATAGTCAAGATTTCGTAGTATACTCTAGCTGAATCAAATTTACATCTCAGAGTCTTTATGTAAAACTGTCCTATCTTCTTTTACAGAACAATGCCCCAGAAGAGGTTGAAGAGGTAAAAACCAAGCAAGTGGGGACACCTGCAGTCTTAGTCACTGACAATGGATTTAGAAATAAAGTTGCACATTAGTCAAATCCCATCCTTTTTTTTTTTTCCTTAGATAAATATTTATGCTTAGTGTAAACATTCTGTGAATGAAGTTGATGCTTCCGTGGAATATATTAATATATTACTGTATATCCACATTTTCATGGAATGGTACAGTGGGAGACTGAGCGAACACTCTTCTGGCAACTTAGTGGAACAACTAAAAGGCTTTGCATGCTTGCTTCTTTAAGCTGCTTTTTTCTTTAGTGAATACAGTAGTTTATATTTGATGAAAAGAAAAAGTAACCATCACCATTTACTCACAACTCCCAGGAGAACTGTTAACAAGCTATTAGCCTTCTTGTCAATATTAACTAAATATAACACATGCCAGGCAATAGAACAGCTACCAAGGGATTATCCTGTTGCCCTTTGAGTATGGTGGATAGTAATCGTTCGTCATTTGTAATCTCGTGTCCTTTTGCAGATCCCTAAAATATGTTGGATTATAATGTTTAAACAAATGTTGATGGAATGCTTGTCTTTTCCAGTCAACTATGAATACATATAGTACGGTTTAAAGATGTTAAGAGTGTTGCAGTATGTCTGACCCCCTTTTCAGGAGTAGTATAGTATGTTAATGAGATCTGCTTCTATGTGATCTGTATCAATGGGCGGTTTTTGAAAAACCTCTACTTAAGCAGTTAGTGTTATTGGTGTTTTATTTTGCTTTTTTACCCTTTAGGATCCCCATTCACTTGTAAAGTATACTTTTTTTTATTTGGCCTAATGTTTTCTAGATGTAAAGAAAATGGTATTTTTAAAAAAAAAAAAATCTAGAAATTCAATCCTTTATGCACCAAAGTTGGCTTTGAAAACGAAAGTAAAATCATTTTCTTGCTTAATAAGCAAGAAGCCGTGGATTTTTTTAACTGACAAATAGAGATGTGTCTAACCTGTTAGTCTTTGTATGGAGACAAAAATGTTGCATATAGATAATAGGACATTGCTTGTAAATATTTCAGCAGATTTGTAATATATTTTTATATTATGAAATGTACTGTAGATGTTTTTCTAGAGGCATGAAAGTTAAAATGTATATATTACGGTAGAAATAATATTGAAGGATATTGTAATTCACTAGTGCTGCCAGAAGAATTGTTTAAAAAAAGCACCTTCCTTAACAATAAAAAACCTTCTTTTACATACCTAAGGGACTATATACTACTGTTAATATCTGTTGTAAGAACAAAAATACATTGAACATCCTTCCCAGAAATCTTAGAGGGATGAATAGTACCCATAATTAATTCATGGCGCTCCTTTCTAATAGTGAACACGAAATTAGTTTTTTCCTTACTATTGGAAGGAACTAATATGTAAAATTTGTATGGATATATGCAGTCAAACTGCAGAGTTAGTCCTCCTTATTGGGGAGGAATTTACTACAGTGAAACTAATAACCAGCAGTTTTTACACTAAATTTTTATTAAATAGAATAAAACTTAAAGTAACCCTTTGGTTGCAGAAGTGAGCATATCCTAATATAATACAAATGCATTCTGCATTGGTACTGACACGAGAGTCTTGCTTAGCTCCAATGGGTTAAAAATTTACTTATATACACAAAAAAAATCTTATCAAACGAAATGAAGTGCAGATTAAAAGCACCACTAATATAAGATGTTCTGGAATGGTTGTTTAATAAGGGTATTATTCATAAAATCTGTAGTGATGTGACTTTATTTTTGAAAAAAAATGCAGTGTTTTGGTTTGGTTTGTTTTTTTTTGCTTGAGCACTTCACCTACTGCTTTTTCTGTACCTATAAAGTAATCCGTAATCTTTGTTTCTTTTTTTTGGTTTTGTTATAAAATTGCCAAATAGAAGTTTCAGATATAGTTTGTATTTGTATTTTTTTAATTTTATTGCTTCATGAGTTTCTTGTAAGTCATTTATAATTGACAGATGATTGTAGACCTTGCCTGAGTATTTTTTCTAATAAAACAAAGCAAACAAACCTAATTAGCTTCACAATTTTAAGATTTCAATGAAGTTTTCAAAGGTAAATATAAAAATGTCACTATCTCTTTATTTCCTCTGTAAGTAGTAACAGGCATACCTTTACAAAATGGGGAATTCATGGATTCAAGTCATGTATTGGTCATGTAAACTGTGACTTTCTCAAACCCAAGAGGGTTTGAGAAAAGTTTTATCTGATGTGCTCATGATACAGCTTCTGCCTTGGAAGGAAAAATCAGTTTAAATTCAAAACATCTGTGTTATTGGAATTAATTAAACTTTCCATACTAGTCAAAAGGTAAGTGGACTTTTGGTTGTTTTTTGCCTTGAAGTTATCAAAGTGAATTGCTAGAACTATTTATGCTTGAAAGTTGTTTGTATTCTATAAATTATGTAATTACTTGGTGGTGGTTTACGTTTCAAATCACAGTCATGGCTCTCTAAAGCTCTGCTTCAGTTTTTGTGTGTGTCCCTGGATGAATTTCAGTTTAAGAGTACCAGATACATGTAACTGGCACAGCATGCTGACACACATCTGTTCTGAAAAAAATCTTATTGTTATTCTTGAAAAGTGTTAATGAAATAATTGGCCCCTCCCCTTTTGAGTAGTTCCATGCCCTTTCTTTTGGGACGTAACATACAGAGGTTTCCCTCTGTCTTTCTCAAGAACACTTTTTTGAATAGTTTCCAAATACCTACAGAATGCATTCCCTCCCAGCTGGAGTGTTTATTCTCTTTGTAGGGAAATATCACCAAGACAAACCTGTAGTTATTTTATCCTTCACTGCAGTCTGTTTCCAGACTGCTTTAATGAGTAACTATATAAATACCCTAAATTTATACTTTTTTGATTAGAAGTTCTGTATTATATTTAACACATTACAGAAGGTGAGCAAAAGAAAATTACTAATTTTGCAGTTAAAGTTAAATCATGACAAAGTACACTGGAGTGTGTACTCCATGAGGAGAGGCTGAGGGAGCTGGATAAATTCAGCCTGGAAAAGAGAAGGGTTTGGGGGAACTGAACAGCAGCCTTCTAGTACCTAAAAAGTTACCAAGAAGGTAGAGCCAAGCTCACTTAGAACTGCACCGCAGGAGGATGAGAGTCAGTGGTCATAAACTGAAATGGAAGGGTTTTTTTTTCATTATGAGGACCGTCAAGCACTGGAACAGATTACTTGAGATCCCAGAAATCTCCGTCCTTGACAGTTTTCAAGATCCAGACAAAGCCCTGAGCACCCTGATCTCGATTCAGTGTTGTTAGTGTTGCACTAAGCAGGAGATTGGACCAGGTGCTCCCTTGGAGGTCCCTCCCAACATGAATTATTCTGTGTTTCTGTGATTTGGAGCTAAGTAGGCTTTGTCTTCCAGCCCACATGCTCAGGAAGACGTCCGCTATGTTTAGATCAGGTTAGCAAGCTGTTCATATGTTCATAGGTCATGTCCAGAGTTGGAGCTGTTTGAATTGAAAACTGATCATCTGTGGCAGTAACTTGGATCCGAGGCTTTAGTCTACATTTGCTTTGGCATACTATATGCTTGAACAACACTGTTGCTGTTGTCTTAAGGTGGATGCTGATGCTTGAGGATGTGGGTCAGAAAAGGGCATGGGATGGAACATTTACTCCTTTGCTGTTGGGTGACACCAGCAAGGGTTTTCAGAAATCTCAGATGTGTTTGTGGGTGGGACACCTTTAAAGAGGAAGTGCTGAATCAAGCGCTTTGAAAGTCACACTTTCCATGAGTTGCAGCGCACCCAAATATCACCAGTCCTTTTGGAATGTGTTGGCTTGAATTTTACAGTTTTCTAAAGCTGAACAATGGGATTTTTGAGCAAGGAGTGCTGTTTTGGGAATGAAGAACATCTCTGCCTTTTGCATAAGTGGATGGAAATTCTTGCCTGGGAGACTTCCTAGCATTTGGGCATAGCATACAGCTGATTGTTTGATACTAGATCTCATTCTATCTACTAAAGCATTTTAATAGATGGAGCGGAAACACATCAGTTCTTTTCTAATACTTACAGGTTTCTTTGAAGTTACTGTGATTTTTCAGATTTTGGCCGAATTGCATTCTTGACTTCTGCATTCTATTAAGTAATCAGTAGTTTCCAATTTAAACTACATACTAAATCTGGACCAGCTTCATTTGGGAACAGATAGATTGATTATGTTTAAAACTGCATTGTTTTTAATAATAGGAATTTAAGTGGTTGATTTCTGTTCCTTGCAGCTTTTCGGTGCAGCATGTGAATTGATTATCTAAGAAAACCAGTCTTATTTAATACTTCAGTCTGAAATTGATGTTATATCCCCACTTAATGCTTTCTTGCCTTGACAGTTTAAACTTGTGTATGAACCTATCCTAAGTATTTCTCTTGTAACGTTAATGTATGACAAGTACAACAAGAAAAAAAGTAATCACATTAGGAAAGTTGGCTTAAGAAAGCAGCTGAATCTATTGTTTCTTTCAGTCATTTTCTGTAAGTTATTAAGTAGACATTCTGTGAATGGCTCCTTGATGCACAGGCTCTGAAAGTAAAATAAACAGTTTGACCCCTAAAACAAGATATTCTAAACAAAACATTCCAGCAGCAGAAGATGGTCTTAACATCCCATGGAATTTTCTTAGTTAATTAAAGATGTCCTTAGATCTGCTAGTGATCCTAGTGTTTACTTATTCCAAGCAAAGAATACTCTTTGGTAAATTGTTACTTCAACTTCTAATAAAAAATTCTGAATTACATTTTTTTGGGGGGAAAAAGACCCACCTGCGCTACTATTTTGAGCAATATGATGGAAAAATATTTTAAGATCAAGAATATCTATTTGTTCATTTCTTTTCAATAAGGCCCCTTTTTCTAAAATTCCATGTGCTTACAATTATATAAACCAAATTGAGACTAAAAGAATGAATGCTCATATTAATAGAGCTGTAGTGTAGTGCTTATAATGAGAAGAATCAGGTATAAATACTAGAGGTGAATCTCTTGAAGTATATTTATGGGAAGAATTATTATGGTGTTGAAGGGCTTCGCTATTGCAATCTTTATTATTTTTTTCCTAATGTAGGTTGAACTGAAATCTAACCAACAATAAAACCTCATATTCCTGGAAGATTAAGACTTTTTCAACCATCTGTTCTGTTATGTTTCTCTGAATATAGCTGAGAAACTAGAAAAAACAAATAGATTTTGTTACACTGTCAAATCTCAGATTGTCTCCCGGGGAGGGGGGGGGTGGGGGAACAGAGATTCCACACACAGTGTTTTGTGTTTAAAGCAGAACATTGTTTTCAGGAGACAGGAGCTGTGAATTTACTCTTTCCAGGTAAGAAACTGTGGTAATGAGCGGAGACTGGTATTGCAACCCGTGTGTTTGGGTTTTGACTGGAAATGGCAATACTGAGAATTTGCTTTCCTACTGTATCACAGCACCTGTCCTTACAGTGAAAAATTATCCCCAAAATACATGTCCATGTGTCTTAGTTTTTATACTGCACTTTACAGTACTCTGTACAGTAATCTACAGAGTATGTATGTTTGGGGTTTGATGTAGCTTTATCAAAATCCTCTGTAATCACTGCTTAGTATTTTTCTTCATTTGAATGAAATGTATAGATGGAATACTGTTGTCTGCCTCTTAATGCTTTGTAATCCTTAAAAGTGAACCAACTTGCTTGTGTTTTCTGTCCTGTGCTTTCCATGCTAATCCATTTACACTGCATTATAGCACACAGTAGTACAAATCCAGAGGTGGACCAAAATAAAGTTCAACATGCACCCATAATTCTTGCATGTCCTGGTTTTTGAAAACTTGTCTTGCAGCCTCATCTTAAACTAGTTTTATCTGTAATTTCTTAAATGATTTAAAGATACATACTGATTCCAGTATATAGCATCTTACCATCGTTTTCAGGGGTGACAGCAGAATTGGGAGTTATCTGTTGATATCCACAAGGCTCGCTGTGCTGAGCTGTCCCATTGGAGCTAACAGAGTAACTCGGACCAGCAGTGGATGTCGTCTTTCATGTTGACTTGGAACCAGAGGGGAAGAAGGAGATGCTACTTTTGAGTTTGGTAGCTGTTGAAGATGGAGAGCTAGTAACACTGTACTCAGTTCTAGGCTGGAAGGAACTGTGATCTAAATATCTCTTCTAATGTCCTGTGCTTAATTTTTTTCTTTTCTGCTTTCCAATATTTTAAGGGAAAAAAAGAGCAATGTTCTAGTCTAGCCTATTGTTCTGATGCAGTGCTATTTTGCTGTCAGCTGTACATCAAGTTTCTCATATTTATTTCCCCTTCTGTCCTGTGTACATACTTGCACTTCCATCTCTAATTCTTTTCTAGAGAAGAGTTAAAATCAAGATGTCTTTGATGTCACAGTGTAACTTACAGCAGAATAAAGAAATGTAGTTCTAAGTGTAAAGAGAATAAAATCATGTTGATTGCATACTAAAAGTGGGCTGTTTGTTGACAGCCAGTTAGGGGTAAATTAAATTCTTGCAGTTTTTTGTGAAGATTAATACGCTGCGATTTATGCTACATTATTTGTTTTTACTAATTCTAAAAAATGGCCCTTTTCACTCGTGTAAATCCTCCTTGGTAGCAGAGCAACAAATAATAAGTAATATGATAAATCTGTTTACTTCATCCCAGATGAGAGAGAACTGCTGATCAGCGTACCCTTGGGTTGGCTTGCTTACAGGAGATTTGAATACTGTCTACTGGATGCTGTTCAAAAGTTTTGTCAAATTTTAATATGCTTTTGTCTTAGTACTTCATCTGTGTTTGGTACTCTCAGTGGAGGAGAGAAGATCCCCTCATACATTTACTGTGAAGAACTGCCTCTGATTTGAGACAGTCAGTAGCCCTTCTGAATAACAAAGGGAAGGCAAGTGAATGTAGAGTCCTTAAGGTTTGTTGCTGGGTTGGTGTGGGTTTTGTTGTTGGTGGTGGTTTTTTAATTTGAAAATGTGTAGTTGCATTGTATTTAAGGAGAATGTTTACTGTGTTAGGGAGATAGGTGAATCTAAATGGAAATGGTCCTCTTACTGTAATACTTTTGAGAAAAGCAGCTTTCAACAATATCAAACAAAAGGTGTGAAAGATGTTTCACCCCAAGTTCCAAAGGGACTTACGAAATACTTGAATGCTAGTCACACACAACACCTTGACAGTCAAAAGCTAATTAGGTAATAGTACTAGGTGTTTCATGCCACTGACACAACTCAGACATCTCTGAGATCTCCTTTGTCTGAATGTCATTGTTGATTGTGTTTTTTGACTTGTTCCATCCATGTTACGTGTAAGCTCACGTAGCTCGGTGAGATTTGTAGAGGCATCTGGAGTCTGACCAATGCCTTGTTGACTTTAGAAGGACTTCATTAGGGATCCTTGACTTGTCCACCTCGGTTCAAATCCTTTGTCCAAAACCCAGATTGTGAAATCGGGAGGAATGGAACATGATGTTGCTTATGATTCATTTAAGCCAAAATGCTCAACATGAGCCACTTAAACGTGTCTAGGCACTGAAATATATGTTTGGATTTACATAACTTCAAGGCCAAACAATTAGTAAATGTGTTGTTTTGAGAGCAAAGCATTGGAATGTGAGATTAAAGACTGCCCTTAAGCAATAAAGACACTTTAAACAGTTTTAATTTCAAATACTTTGCAGCTTTTACTTTCTAGTGAATATGAGGCAGGGGCTTGGACCCTGCTTGCCTTTTCTTTCTTCATGTCATAAGTATTCTCTCCTAGAGCATGGAAAATATGTCAATTACACTTAAAACAGTGTTTATTGCACAGCAGATGTGTGCATACAGCAACTGTAGCTGAAAGCCAAAGTATTTAATTAGCAGTTGCCTGCAGCTGGATTCTTTCTTTTTAAACAAGTGGGGAGGTGGGGAAAGATAAAAGGATGTCAAGAGACGTTCTGCTGACAGTGAGCAAGTTCATGTGTAATTACTTATTAAAAATGTTACTCTGCCTCCGTACTCAAAGAGCCATCATGTGGTGTTGCCGCCTTTTCATCATGCAATGAATTTCACGTCCTCCCTGACCAGATACGTGTGCTGCCTCATTCAAATAACTTTGATTGGCTTGCATAGCCTGTAAAAAGGAGAACAATAGATATGAAGATTATTAAAAATCTTGTGCTTGTCTGTTACTTTCATTGTAGCTGTTTCCTCTACAGCCGTTGAAGGTTCGCCATTGATTTGGGGGCTGAGGATTCATGTTACGGTCAGATCCAGAGTCTGAAAATAACCTTCCTCATGGGTAAAACAGCCTGGATTTACTTGCTTACGCATTACATAGAACTCTCAAGTTGTAACATAGGCTGTGTGGCTCAAATCTATGGTGGCAGTAATTTTTTTTGCATGTTTTGCTTCTCCTCAACTAGTTAGTAATAGCTTTTAAAATGAACAGAGGAGGATAAAAGTTAAATGTACACTACAAATTTCAAAGAGTTGGTTTTAGGGTGAAATGTGGCCTCTGACTTAAAATTAACTCCGTAGTTCCTTTATATTGTTGTTCAGAAGTTAATTGTTGCAGAGGAAAAGGGCAAAGCAAAAGCTTTATCTTGGCTAATGCCTCATCTGGGTAATCTACTACAAGCGGTACAAATTGCACAAATTGTAGTTTCTGATGTATTTATGTCCTTGGAGTCCTCGTCCTCCTTTTTTTTTTTATTCTTGGCTAATATATCTGTTAATTTTAATCTTAGAAGGCATTTCATAATTTAGTAACCACTACATGCATTCCAATGGGAGCTGGTTTCAGCAATAGAAGAAGATGTGAAGATATTTTAAGCTGGAAGATGGTAAGTAGCTGTCAAGACACGCAGCCGCACACCGTTCGGTTTACCGAAAGTATAAATGATGTTCCTGTCCCCCCCTACTGTTCTCCAAGTGCTGGGATCCCATGCGTCACAGTGTGCCTTTCCATTGTATGTTTCTTTTAGGTACAAATTTAATTTCATAGCAATCTGTAACCAAAAGGTGGCAGCAATCTACCGCACTATGACTGCCTGAATGTAATGTATCGCTTCGTAGTGATGCTACTGAAGGTCTTTACATGCTTTTCTAAACCAGTCTCCTTATGTATAATTTGTTGCCTTTGTTGGTATAGAATGGAATTACGTATTAATTGTTTTAACAGCTCTCCTAACTGTCTTATTGGTTGGTCTATAGCTCTTAGATATTGCAGAGAAGAATAGAAACTGCTTTCTCTTTTAATAAAACTGACTAATAAAAGCGAAAATAACTTAAAAGTTTTATTTTATTACCCAAGTACTGAAAAGATTGAACATTATCAAATTCCGTAAAACGTGGCTGGGTAATTATGGTGCTTGGTTGCTTTCTTCTCTTATTACCCTTTCTTTGCCAGTGATGCCCAAGATTGTGCTTAAGACCACCTGATTATTTTCCTAAAGGGTGGTGACAGGAAATAATGTTTATGGAACTCTGTAGTTATTTTTTAAGTAATTTGCATGGCAAGCTTTCTTAAAGTTCCTACCAAAACCTTTCAGATTAGTATTCACTTTAGGAGATTAGATAAAAAGGCTGCTAGAATCAGGATCGTGATTTCTTTTGTATCTGAGTAGTCCTTTCAGAGGGAAAACAAAATATTTGTCTGTAAAATTAGTAGCCACGTACAAGGCAGAGTTAAAGCAAACTTCCTAAACTCAGAGCTGCAGTTGCCCTCAGAATTGTCCAATAGTAGCATTGAAATGATAGGAGCAAGACGTACCAAACCTTCTTCTGTGCTGGTATTTATATACTTCTCTGAAGAAAACCCTTTTTCCAAAAAGTGGTGTTAGTTGGTTCGCGTTCTACCGTATTTCTTTAATGGTGTGAGGTCTCTAATGGCTTTTGATGCCTCAAAACTTTGCTGTGCATCTATTGTTTTGCAGTAATCGCCTACATAACCTTTATCCTCTAGTAAATGAAAGATGATGCAGCATAGTTCTGTTCCTGGTAAGAAAGAGAATTACTTTGCATCTATCCTAGAGTGGTGCAAGATAATGCAGTAAAAACAGAGCTGTCTTTCTTGCTCATGCGTGAAGTCTGAAATTTTAAGCTGGCATCTCAGAATCTGTCTTGCACGGCCAGATGTGGGAGAAGAACTCACTTCACTTCACTTGCAGCTCACTTCATTCAGCAGTTGTCTGGAGAGTGACCAGCTTCTTATCACCCTCTCTGTACCTTTCTAGGGATTCTGATAATGTCATCATCCAGTTTCTGGAGTGCCGCACTCATGGTTATAGCCTTAGGCTCTTTGCAGTCTCAGGAAGAGAGCAGTACATTGTGTACACTTGGGTCATACTTTCCAGTTTCTAGCCACAGCGATGAAGGCTAGAAGTACGCAAGTACATCAGTGGCAAAGTCTGACACAAAGGCGATCCCTTGACCTAGTCTTAAATCTCGCTATTGCGATGGCAAGGGTTTGCAAGAAGGTGGTAAGATGGCAGTTTCTTACACAGCCTCTTTTCTTTGTTTCTGCAGATCCAGTTCTTTATTTGATGGTGAGTAAACATGAATTTGCATTTTTTTGGCAAACATCTCAGCTATGTAAGAATTTATTGAGCCAAATTCAGTATTGCTGTTCAACTCAGTGGTCATCCAGAATGGGTGTAAAATACTGCCAAAGCAGAAGTATAGAATTTCTATACTTGTCCTGCCATGGTGTGAAAGGTAACAGATGATTAACTGAATGAAACTACAAATAATAATGGGATAGTGGGAAATGAGTCACAGTTGAAAATTGGATTTGGATGCTTTTAGGGATTTTTTTTTTTCCAGTGATTTAAAGCCTTTTTTTTTTTTTTTTTTGGCCACGTCTGTTTGTGCAAAGTAATTTTTTTTTTTTTTTCCTAATGGTCCAGGTGGTTTTGAGTTCTTCTTAGTGTTAGCAAGGTACTCGTCAGACATTACAGAAGAAATCAGACTGTCTTTTTGTTGGAATCCATGGTGCAAGTTGTTTTTTCTATTTCTACAAACTAGTCAGTGTCCTTGCCAAAGCGTAAGGTGCATTTACTCTCTGTGTGGTTCTCCTCCCTGCCCTCCACAGTAGTGGCGTTATCAAATAATCTTTAGGTTCTAAAACACTAGTTTTATAACTCAGGTAGCTGTTTACTGTTTATCCCTGAAGTACTTCCTGAACGTAAGTACACAAGCAAACGCTGAGTAACTAAGTCATTACTGTATCACAAAACCTAATGTCATTTCAGGTAAGTGGTGATTTGAGTCATAGTTATGTGCATTTTCATGGTCCTTAACTTTGCGTTCTGTATGAGGTACTGTGGACTTTATAGTGACATCTGTTTTGTTGTAGCTTGCACAACTAAAAGGAACACAGTATTCCTATTATCTTTTTTTCTTTTAGCAAATCCAGTGGTTGATGTGTGATACACACGTGACAATCTGGCAAGTGGTGGCAAGTGTGTTACTAGATACTGGCTGCCTATTTAGGAAAGGTTCAAGCTTAGGAAACTGTCTTGAAGTTACAAGTCAGTGATTGGTGTCTTTTTTGTGCGGTGTCACCATTTGTTTTCAATTATGGATGACTTTTTCCAAAGCTGATTTCATTCCAAGCAGTGCCTAAGCATGAGGTCAGTGAGGAGAAATGATTGCTTGGGCAGGTTTTATCTTTCCAGTGGTTAATTTATCATTTCTGTAAATAAAAGGCAATCTGGGCTCTGCATTCTTTTACATTTCATTGTTAAACCCCTGCCATGCCAAAGAGTAGAGATGGGCAAGATATTTTGAGTCCTATATAGAACAAACTTGCCAAGCGAGAATCCCATTTTTATTCCAGATGGATGAGGTGATCCATTTCGTATCCACCGTAATTGCAGTTTATGAAGCAGCCAACTCAATACACAAGCTGCCATCTGCGCTTCATCCATTTCTTTTATAATAAGGGACAAAGTCTTAGCTGTCAGTTGTACAGATGATGTGTGTTTTGAGTGACTGTATATTTTAAAAGTAAGAATCCAAAAGTCAATATGTCCTTCTGTTCTTGCGTGCACTTTCTTCCTCTTTCCCCCTTCGAAGATCAGTTGGCTTCAGCGTGGGGGCTTTTTTTGCTGTCTTACCACAAAGGAACCGTGCTGTTTTCTCACCGAAAAGGGTCACCCACAGGAAAGGAACAAATGGTTTGCAGGTAAAAAGCATTAAAGGTGGCCTGACATTGCCACTTCGCTTCCATTCTGACCTTCCAAGCTGACCTTCATTAGATTTCCAGTGCTAAAGCATCATCCATATCTGGAGGCTTTTCAGGACAAATCAGGCCCCGGGGGGGCAGGGGGCGGGAATAGAATAAAAACAATTAATACACAGCCTCCGTTGGTTTCTTCTTGATAGGATGTCATAACTCACAACATCAGTACTTCACGGTTTTCCGTGCGTTTCACTGCTGCTGCAGTCCTCCACGTTTCCTCAGACTCCCTTTCTCTTTGGCTCAGCTGTGCTGCAGCTTCCCAAGACACCGGTGACAGCGAAGGATTTGGAGGCAGAAGAGCTGGCTTCTGTTTCTGCTTGGTTCACTAAACTTACCGGCGATGGTTGCTTACCCTTTCCTGCGTTGCCAATTATACGGGCAGCTCACCTAAGTGTGGCATGTTTACCACAGCTGATAGGATTTCTCTCCAAATGATGAGTGAGAAAAAGCATGAAGATTTGGTCCCGAGATCAACATTGCAAAGTAAAACGAGGGGAAGGGAAGAGTGAATGAATGTTTCTTACAACTTTCTTTATATCCGTAACTGCTTGCAACATTAATTCTGATGATTAACAGTCAATATAAAAATGTATTTTCAAGCATCTGAAGTTATTTCACTGTTGTTCCATTCTAGCAAAAGCTTTATACTATAATAATAAAAAAAAAGTCCCTGCTTCTTTTTATAAGTGTTACCAAAAAGGAGCCACACTTAGAAGTGTTGAAATGCAACTGGTGTGATATAGTGAATTTTTGTGCAATAAACTTCATTGATGCACAATTACCTTCAGAAATCTATCTCAAAAATAAATTGAAACACAACACTGATATTGTTCAGATGATCTACATGTGATAACTTATATCTTTGATTAGCTTCTGTGGTTTTCCCCTCTCATTTTCTAAAATGTTTTGATGAAGGAAAACCCATTTAGTCTAAGCCTCCCCACAAAGAGGAGGGCAGGCTTTGTTTTAGTTTCAGACCAGTTTTATGGAGGAGTGACTAGAGAAACTTCTGTGTTATTCAAAGACAGAGGTATAGAATGTATCTTCTGTGTTACACGAGGTCAACTGTCTTAACTGTTCAGGTTAACCTAATCCTACCTGAAGAAAATGAAAGTGTAATCACCTGAATACTTTGAAATAAATTGCTGGAATGGTGGTTTCTGAAAATTGAGCTCTTCTCCCTGCACATCTGGATCTGGAAGAGTGATTTTGCCCAAGACTGCGCTGTCATAAGATGTGAATTCCGTCTAGTCACTTTTCTATAGTGATGCCAGTGGTTTTCTTCAGCTAGATGTATGTTAGAGAGGATGTCAAGCCAGCCAGAAGTGTGACTGGGGTAAATACGCCTTTGTGCTTACATTGGTAGGTGAGTTTAACTCGTATTGGTGTCTTGTACTTGTTTTTTCACTGTAACGACAGCTTATAGTTCAAATGTGTTAAACCATATGATATTTGATGTCTGTGAGTCCAGATGCTGTAAATTTTTCAAAAACAAAGGATGCTTTCAGAGTGAAGGGGGGAAAACGGAGAAGGGCTATGGCCTGAAGAAGTCTCTCCATCATCACTGTGGGGGAAAATGTGCCCACAAACCATATTAAAATGGCGCAATCTGTTTCCCTATTCATACCTCAGTCTGCCTCTCGTTTGCCCTACTAGTTGGGGGACTCATAGTTACCTTTGTATGAACTTTTGGTTCTGGCATGATCAGTCTTTTTCTACATTCCTGGCCTGTTTAATACTGTTAGATAAATGACCCCAAATGACCTCGGTCTTCTGGACCTGTTCACTATTATTAGCAAGATTCCATGAGAAATACAGAGGCTGATGCATTAAGCGAGTCTTTCAGTAAACACAAGTTATCAGAAAGTCCTGTTTTAGCAGCAGAGAGTACAGCGTGTCTAGGACTGATGCTTGAGTTAGCTGTACTAATATTTCTAAATTAACAAAGTATTCACTGTGTTAATACTGTTTTATCGGGCAGCTGCCTTTGAGATGATTATGTGCAAGGAAAAATTTGTAAGTTCTCTTCAGTGCAGGCTTTGTTTTCCAGCCCTGAGATAGTGATAGATTAACCAGTCTTGTTCTGAAGTGTGTGTGTGTGTGTGTGAATGAAGGCTGTAACGCATGAGTAAGGGTACATTTAGTAATGATTGGCAGACCGCTGATGGTTATAACATAGCAATAAAATATGAGACATTAGAAATTGCATCTGCCTGTAGTATAAGGCCAAACCACAAGGTCAAATAAGGTTTGAAACCAGGTTGCAAAAGAGCTAGTACAGAAACTGCCCTTAAACGTACTGTTAGTTCTGTGGCAAATGGGTCTCCCTGTGAATGATACGTGTCTTCTCGATTGCACTGAAAGCACATATGCGAGCAGAGCACACAGCTTTTCCTGCTGTCTAGGTTCTTAAAAGGTGATGCAGTGCTTAGTGCCCAGGCTGCTGAGCAGAAAACCCCGGTTTTCGTTTTCGGTCTGTATGGGAATTAGTCTGAGTACCAAAATCAGTGTAGCTGCTCGGCCGTGCTGGCTGCTGCCTTCTGATCCTTGTCCTGACGGGTCAGTGGTGCCAAGAACCACTTTTGAGACCTCAGCCATTACCAGAGGTTTGGTGTCTTTGTTGGTGTTGGACCCAGCGTTCTGTTGGGTAAAGTTCCCCCCCTCCCCCTTCCTCAAGATTCACTGGTTTCCAAAATACAAGTTCAGTCTTCACTGTAACCAGGAGTTTGGTGCTTAGCTGAACCTAATTAGTAACACGTTCTTCTGCTTACCCTGTCTGCGTGCCAGATGGTGTAGTTGTATTCGTGGCATATCTATCTGATCAGAGGGTTGGTACAGTGTGTCTGTTAGACTGCGTGTCCTTAATGGAAGTTCCTTACAGAATATCATCAAACAATTTAACTTGCCCTGCCATTTACTCCTCTATAGCCTTTCCTTCAAATTTGGTTTCTTGTCTAGGACGCATGTTCAAAAGACTGAGGATTCAACATAAGTTATTGTCCCCTTTCAACTGCTTTTCTCCTTTGTTTATTCTGAAGAAAAGAAATTTCTGCAGTAAGGGTTAAGTGGGCTTTGAACATGTAGTCAAAATAATGATGCCTATATACAATTCATACAGCTAATTCCTATTTTGTGCACTTGACCTTATGATAAAAATCAAGCTCTGTAACTGGTCATTTTATTGTAGACAAAATATAAAGACCAATGTACAGGATATTATATGAAATGGATAAAATATGAGACTGACTGTAGTTAGCTGTCACTTCAATGTCTTTGAAGTCATGAGCTAAACAGAGGAGAGCGTTTTCAGGTAGATGGGTTTCATCATCTCCCAATGAAATGACAGTATGCGTTATTTAAATTTAATATGAGATGTGCTTCAGTATACTCTGGGGATTTCCAAACCAGCCATAAATCCTTAAAACTGCTCACAAATACATCTGCCTATGGGCGTCTCCAGCTTTGTTTTGCAATATAAGGTAGCTGATAGAATAGAGAACAGGATATTCTGTACGTTCTGTCTTTATTTACATATATAATACATATATGTTTAGTATTATATACAGAATGTATGTACTGTGTTTATCAGTGTTTTTTCATTTTGATTGATAGCAGTGTACTATGCATGTCATAATACAGACAAATTTTTAAGAAAATCAATGAGAAATTAAAAAAAATTAAGTTAAAACCGCACATTGCAGGAGGGTCAGCTGTGCTGCAAAGGAAAAGCAAATCGTGTATGTTTGACTTTTGCGTTTCTCATTTATTTATGAGGGGTTTGGGCTTTTTGTGAGGTTTTTTTTTAAGGCTATAGTTTAGTGTAAACATCTTGTGTACTGCTGGTGCTGTTAGGACATGTTTATTCCTAAGCAGAATACAATTAAAAGTAACAATGTAACATGGTGCCTAATTTGCTGTGAAGCCTCTTGCATGAAAAGCTGATTTACTTAAGTTTGCCTTTCTTCATTGTTGCTGAGTCGCTTTAGTAGAGCGACAAGATGTAATTGTGTGTCAGACTGCTCATCCCTATCCTAGGTCTAACGCTTACTGCTTAGAGTCCACCTTTTCCCTGATTTTTCTATTTCCAGTGCAAAAGTGTAAAGCTGTTCTTCCGTGGGAAGAAGCAAGATTCATGCTTATAAATTAAGGAGATAGCGTGATGTGCTGCCTTGGTTAGAAAATGCATATTTTGTCTGGTGGAGTCCCAAAGGTTTAATTTTTATGATTTTGAGGGTGGATGAACCCCAACCCAAAGGGCGTGCTTTCTCACAGGCACCTGAGACCTGATCTGAAACAAGGTCTTTGGATAGGCCAGTGTCTACGGAACATAAGAGTCTTCAGAGGATTACGTGAGCGGGAGAGGCAAGGCAGCGCACGTGTGGAAGGGGAGGTGGAAGTGAGATCCATTGACATTATCTCTCTGGTCGATAACAAGATTAAGCAGCTGAAAACAATCTTGATGATCAATAGACAAGGTTGCCATCAGACTGGTGGTACTGGTGAAAATGTGTGATTGGCAGTCTCATGGTATCTCGTCTCATGTGAGTTCATATAGGAGGTAAGTTGTACCCTGAGGGCTGCTGTTATAAATCCCACTTAATTTGCAAAATCAAGCTCTGAACGTTAAATCGGCTGTTCCTATTTCATCTGAATAAACTTAATCTCTCTTGTGCGACACACTGAGATTCGGGTTTGTTTTATGATGGTACAAACAATTTTTGGCTACATGCTTTGGTAGTGGGGGATGAGCCTATAGCCCTGCAATGTTAAATGCATTCCAGTTAGGCTTTGTAATTAGAATAAAAAGAAGGATGTTACCAGTTTTGTTCCTGAAATGAAGCATGATTATTTTTTTTTTTTAATGTATTCCCAGTTACAGGTTAAACATCAGTGGAGAACTGAGTTTTTTAGGACTGTGGTTATGTTCTAAGGCTTTGGGAAGAGAGTGTGGTATAGTTTCCAACAAAAATAGCACGCAACCTTAGGCAAGCTCTCGAGGTGTGAAAGTTTGTTCTGTATGCGTCTTGGGGGATGCTTTGACTTTGCACTGTCATATTGCCGCTGTAGGTTATTCTAGGGAGAATTATAAGCCCTTGTTCAAATAACGGTGGTGGGGAAATGGGAAATCACTACCTGCAGCCAGAAGATAAGGTAAAAGAACGGGGTCAGTGCAGCTTTTGGCACTTCCCCTCAGGAATAGCTGTTTTTCTGGAAAGTGTGCGTCAGCAGGAGAAAGAAGGGGTCTCATGAAATTTTGTTTCTTTTACAGAGGGTGCCAGGTGCTTGACACTTGGCAAATCTGGAGTCATTGAGGTTCTGTAGTGGGGGCAAGAGACTGTCCCAGACAATATTATTGTAGGCTTGGATATTTCAAAAAAATTGGGGGGGGGGGGGGGG
>VZSZ01003428.1:1873656-1934982 GCA_013398815.1 Ibidorhyncha struthersii
GAGTGCCAAAATGAATCAAAATACACTGGGGTATGGAGTACCCAAAGCAAATTTAATTTTTAAATGGCTTCTTTCATTCAGCTCCCTCCTTCTTGAGCACTTAACTTGCTTTTACTCTTGCTTATAGTCTGTTTCTTTTTCCTATCTTTTTGGGAACTATATTCAGTTTTCACAAGCATGATTTAGTGTTTTCCACTGTCATAAAAAGGGAGACTGGTTTACGAATTGGACCACCCAAGTGTGGACTATTATGTCAAATAGGATGGTGCGGGAGGTCTGGGCTTGCTGCTTTTATTTATTTATTTATATCTTTGGAGGTGAGTATAGTTCCCAGGAGATTGCCAAAGCTCTGTGGAATGGGGAGTTTATTTCAATTTACCTCCAGCTAATGGATGCAAGCCCAAGAGCTTCAGTCACTCTTGATCCAACTGTGACTCCAGTTGTTTTTCTTTCAGTCTAGGAATTTTTTTAAAGCAGCTCTATGACAATGGTACCTCTGTTTCGTTCTAACAGGATATGCCAATAATTCCATTCTTCAGATGCAGAAAAGAGGCTTTTCAAGAAAAATAGTTATTCAAGTAGAAGTCAGCGTGGATCTCCCGGTAGGTGTGCAGAAGCCCCAACTGCAGTGATATTGTAGTCTTCTGAATACTGACGTCTTTTGGAGCACATGTGGCTCCCTGTGCTTCTGTTCAGGATCTGTGACCTTTATTGAGTTTTATCCTAGAACTCTTGACAACAAGATGGAAGCTGGAGAGTCTCTTGTCTGCCGCTGTTTGTTTCGTCTTCAAACTTCTTACGAATTTTGGTTTTGGTTTTGTTTTTGTTTTTTTACTAAACTTCAGGTGCTCAAAAAACCCCAGAGGGGAGTAGAGAATGAGATACTGTATATACTAGTGACTGGTAGGGTGGATTTACATCCATTCAACCTAAACTCTATTCGTTGTGCAAAGGCTGTCATAACCTTAGTCACAGGACATCCCTCCTATCTCAGGAAAGGAAATGTCCATGATAAGCAGTCAATCTGGTTAGTTACTAAACTGCACCCAAAGATTGCGCTGTAAGGCTCAGAATAACATATCTGGTAGCAATCAAAGTCCACCAAGACTCTCATAAGATCAGAAGAGATGCTCAACCACATCATCACCTTCTCCCATATACCACTTCCCAGGCTAACCAGGAGTATGTGCACTAGTGCTCTACTGGAAGAAAAGGGTCTTATATTCCTGTTTGTGCTACTACAGTGTCTAGAGAAAAGGCAAGTATTTGTAAAAACACTACAATAAACAATGACTCCAACTGTAGCTACAACAGGCACCTGGGGAGCAATCAGGTACCTAAATATAGGCATTTGGCATGCTTTCGAAACTATAGGGTATTTGCACAGAGCTGGCAGAGATGATGTAGATCCTATGGTAGACTTTTCTTCTTCTGTAGCAATAGCTGCAAACCAGGTGGGTCAAGCCACGATGTCTAGAATTTCGTGAGACACATGAGTTTTGCCACCTTAAATACTCCCCTGATAGCATCTAGGGTTAAAAGGAAAAAAGGCAGTTGAAGGTGGAGGAGCACTCTTGCAGGGACAGAGCTCTTACTAGTCTGATGAACGAGATGCGTCCCTCATTGAATAACTTCAGGGCAGTACTGAAAGCATTGCCTCTATGCTGTCAGGTATTGGTCTTCAAGAGGACACAGAATAATGTATTTTACGTATCACTTCCCAGGTGAGGAATGGCCACTCATCCTCTCTTTCTCTTCTCTCTGCTCTTTGTATACTAGACTCTTTCCAAAGGCAATAGGTTTAGTGTGGGTTGTTTGAGAAGCCCATCAAGGTCATGCCAGAGTTGACCTGGAAACATTACCTGTTCTCTTTCGTGTGGGAAGAAGTTGTAGCCAGTTATACTCAACTACCTTCCTTCTTCCATGCTGTGGTGGAGTCTGGTTCCTTTCCCTTTGCTTTTTAAAGCTGTTATCCTCAAAACTGGCTATTTTGCTTCATTTCACAGAGATTCCACAGGAGGAGATAAAGTATATATGTGTTTATGTATATAAATTTATACGTGTATATGTGACTGAAGATACATATGTGAGGGGGAAACTTTATGTCCTGTATCCTCAGGGCTATTTTTTAACTCTGAGCTTGCAGGAACTGTATATACTTTTACAATGACACAGCTGAGACTTACCAGAGAGCAAAATTAGTACAGCATATATGTCTGTCTGCATTTACGTAGCAGGTATTTAGCAGCATATTACAGTATGAAACTAAATGAGCCTCACCTCTGCTGAATTTGTGTTTCAGCCTCTTTCCCCGTGGTGTCTAAATTGAGAAGACAACACTTCTCTAACCTGTTAGAGCTCCTTCTCTGTTCATTCACCAGATATCCTTCCAAAAGAAACTAGTATGTGGGATGACGCAAGGGGAGGTGAAGCAACGCATATTTGGACCTCAAATCTTCAGGAGTCAGTAAGACCTGTGAATTTGCCCAGACCTTAGCAATAGGAACCACCCTGCTCAACCCATGGTTTAAAAAGATCCTCAGGAATCTACAATAAGCTAATGCTAGTTCTGTTGTGTGAGGGAATTGCACATTTTTCTTTTTTTTTTTCTCAAAACGGCAACAACAAAAAATTCAGCTGAGAATGTTTTATTCCTATTACAGCCATTATCTATCAGATGTGTAATAGTAATGCCATCAGATTTGACTATCAGTCTGGTCTTTTCCAACCTCACCAGTCCATCTGCTTATCTGACTTCAGGATTTGTAAGTAGTAGAGCTTGGACTTAGTTTTGTTATTCTTTTCCAAAGTGTCTCATTAATAAAATAGCATAAGAACAACCTGATGTTCTTTATGGCACTAAATAATGCTGCTGAATGTGGCATGCAACACTGCTGATGTCTAAACTGGTGTTGGCTTTTGTGACCATTATGTCATTCAAGACATTATGGGGTACCAACTGGAAAGCTTGTTCACTGCTGAAGCTCTTGAATACCTCTGTGAAAATGCTTTGGTCTTTTGTTTAACTCAGCTGAAGTATGCGTACTCAGCAAGTTCTGGTATGCAGCCACTGATACAGTGTCTACTGTCATCGGACACTGTCCATATATTTCAGGAACTTAATGTACTTGGTGACTTGTGAAACTCACTCTGTCAGACTTGGATGGTGTTCTTGGTGTCCTGTGAAGACTGATATCAGATGTGTAGGCTGATACATTGAGCGGCTCTGTGGAATTAAGCAATCTGTGCTGCTAGATCAGATAATACATCTAGAATACTGCACCTCCCATCTGCATGTAACTGTGCGGGCTCCCCTCATGCTAACGGACCTGTGATTTGCAGTGAGATCTGTGCTGACTTCTCACTGAAGGTGGCATAAGTCACCTTGTAGTAAACTATGACAGTGTGAGATGTTTGTGCTGTGGAACCTAGAAACCGCCTCTGCTCTTGGACTTCCAGGTGCTGTGAAGTTCAATAAAAAGACTTCTAGAAGAGTCATGTTGCACCCTTGATGCCTCTCATGGGAGCAGGAGACAGAGTGGGACATACGTTTGCCACATGATGGACAAAAGTTTTCAACAGATTCTGGGCTTCCTCTGTGAGAGGGACAAACATCAGTGGTGAGATCTATGCCAACCTGTCACTCAGTATTATTGCTGGTAAGTTAAGTGACCTTTCTTTACTCTGCAAACACTTTGGGCATCGTGTATTTTGACTTCAGGGTACTGGAGTTCAGAGACAATGGTATCTTTTATGGGGTCTGTAAGATTTACTGACACTGTTGCAACTGGCTTGCAAAGCTGCTGTTATCCTATTTCTCAGATATGTCTGGGATCACTGTCTTAGCATTAAGCATAGGCACTAGCCGAGTTAGAAATTAGTAACATCTGAATACACAGAAGGCAGGAAAATGATGAAATGGAAGAAAATGTTGAGGGCCCAATCCCTCTTAGTCTAGGATGTAAGCCAATTTCATTGGGGGTCCTGTTTGGCGAGTGAGGTGCTTGCAGGATCAAGTCCTAAGCTGTCCAAGAGCGTGTGCAAAGCTTTGAAGAGGCACTTTTTTAAGCTGTTCAGTTCCAAAGTAGCAATGTGTTGTTTGATTGTACTCCAGCCACTGATATGAGTGTGTATCGCAAGGAAAAAACTGCCAACAGCACTTGGGGTGAGTACCTAGGCCTACAGTGTGTGAGGCAGCACAAACATCCCCTTTTTCCAAGCAAAACATGTCAATCAATTTTAAACTTTTTTTTTGTTTTTTTTTTTTTTATAAACTATCCTTTTTCTTCAAATAATCTTCTACGCAGGAGCTCAGAGCAGCAATGTCGGCTGGAGGCGATAAGGCACCAGCCTTACCACAAAGCAATGTGTTCATTGCAGCCTGGGGAGTGATGGAGGTAGTAAGTGGAAAGCTCTGCTAAGACTTTGGAAACCCTGTGGCTGGCTGGTGGTCCTGCCTCAGCACTGGTATCACCTGGTAGATGCTCTGGGCTGTGTGGTACTATCAGCGTGGCCTGCAGCTCCCCTTTGCTGATCTCAGGTGAGGGAGACAACTGTTGGCCACAACTCAGCCCTGATAGCACGCTCCTGGTTGCAACCACCAGTCTGACCCAGATCAACATTGCTTGTTTCAACTCTCTCTGTCTCCAGGGTCCCAAATACATAGACCCTTTAAGGGCTGATTTGTTGAGGTCCTGAGAGCTGTAGCCTAAGTCTGCTCTGATCTTTTGGGAATTGTAGAGTAACTGGAAATTTTGGAGAAGAGCTGATTTTCTCAGGACAGACTGCTGTTCAGAAAGATTAGTTTTATCAGTGTTGTTAACTCTGTTTCCATGCATCTGAAAGGACAGCAGACAGATACATTTTGCATGTTAGTGAATTCGTCTCATGCTGTCAAGCTCAGGGAATCACAAGTGCTCATGTCTTATCGGGATCAAGCCCTTGCTTTCTGACTTGTATTGAGGGGAAAAACAGAGATTCTCTTTAGACCAGCGGGGATGATAGGAGTTCACTATCACGGGCTTGTTTTGAGTGGTCTCTCCACTGGCTCAAGCTCTGGATCGGATCCTCTCGGAGCCTGTGTGAGATGCACCTGCTGTTTATGTAGGTGCTGGTAAGACTCTTTGGACAGAAATGAATTTCACCTGGGGTGAAACTCCGTGATATGCGTATCCTCTGGCAATAAAACCTGCAGTTAATCAGTCTTTTCCTCACCCTGTGGTTTACAATGGGTGGATGTTTGGCGGCAGGCTGTTCTACACGCCCCTGAAGTTCAGCCCTGACCCTGTAAATTAATGGGAGCTACAGCACTTTGGGATCAAGTTGTTATTGTCTAGCTGGACACATTGATTCGTTTTTCTTGGACTCTTAATCAACTGCAATGTTTGATGTGCAGATGACTTAAGTTTGCTTTAAAAAAAATAGATGTTTTGAATTACCTATTATCTTGTACGAAGTGAAACTATTTGCCCAGCCCTGTGGTTGCCTTAGAGATTTGTTGCAAACAACAGATATAAGCATGAGCTTAATATGAGGAATGTCCAAAGGACAAGTATGTGAGTGTTGAAAACAGAAAAATGCAAAACCATCATTGCAACATCTGTGGAAGAGTAGGAGACTCTTTGTAATATTTCAATTTCATTGTATACTGGTTACTGGAACCTTAGGCCAGCACCTGGCATTTGTGTTTCTTCCTGAAGGCCATTAAGTGTTTCAGTTGACATTTAATCCATCTCTTTCTCTCTGAGCCCCCAGATTGCATTGTCTGAAGGCAGGAAAAATCTGCTTGTTTCAGACAACATGGGAAAAAGTTCATTCTTAGTATTTGGGAAACAGAAGCCCAAAGTTCTGTCTTGGATTTTATTTGGGATCATCAGGCAAATTCTACAGAGCCTCTGTAAAGGCTTCTGCATTTGTCATAGTTTTTGTATTTGTATGTGAAAATTAGAGGTCACAGTTGCTGTTATGCTTTCATTTATAAAACAGTTAAGGGTGGCTATCTAGCATATTCTAGATGTTTATAAAAACATAGATAGAGTTTGTTATATAGGCTTATAAGCCAGTTATTAAAACACCTGTGAATCATTTGATACTATGCATTGCAAATAGAATATTCATACATACAACAATAATGCATGGTCAACTTAGGATACCAGTCCTTTTAATAAACTTTGGCCAGCTGGAGCTCGCATGCATGCTCATGCATGTCCCTACTCATACATCTCAATTTCTTCTAGAGAGAAGTCCCAACAGAAGCTGGGATCTGCTGGCATGGATCTATTTAAGTGGAGCCTTAGTTGTCTCATTCCTTTCTTGTGCATACGTCTATATGCAGTGTAAAAGAAGAGTTAGCCAGCAAGGTCTAAGTTTTCTCAAATGCTAAAACAAGAAATAATGAACTTCTGTTTGTATGGAAGAAGATTGCCTAGTAGCAACAGAAATGATTGTAGTTAACCTGAATTTAACTCCTTAGATTTATTTTTTTTTTTAAAGGACTGCTAGTACTCCACAAAGGTGGTGGTGTTATTTTCCAAGATGTAGTGTAGTTAACTCAAATTTAACTCTTAGATTTTTTAATTTAAAGCATTACTAGTCCACCACAAAGGTGGTGGTGTTATTTTCGGACCTGTAGCATGGATACTACCTAAACTTTTGCTTATTTGACTATGTATACATAGTCTATCTTTCTGCTGGCTTCTCTGTTTAAAACAGTTGTAGCAGCTGTTATTCTCCAGCTAATGAGATCCTTAAGGTTTTTCAATCAAATTTAATTCTGCAGGGTTTGGAGAAGAAGAGGAACCCTATCTTCAGGCAGATCTGGAGGGTATTTTTGAAGCCCACCTAAAACCCCGTCGAGTCGAGCAAAATAAGGGCTGCGGGGAAAGCATCAGTAAGTACAGTAGCAACAGAGTGCCCCTTCCAAGCACTGCAAGGGGTAATTTAGGATTTAAAAAAAAAAAAGCATATTGTGGAAGGGAGGGTTTAGGCAAAACCTGTATAAGTGGCTTATCTAGCTGAAATTACTGTTTCCCAGGAAAGGCGCACAGCTGAAGCTCCATAACTTCAGGATCATCACCTGATTGCAATAAATCAGCTGCTTATGTGCCACCACCCTCCTCCTCTGTCTCCACTGAATTTACCCATGAATAAAGTGCTTGGCTTCCACCTGGCAGGCAGAGGATTGGAAAATCCTCCTTATGGGCTCCTTACGTGTCGCAGGCACTCTGTAGGTGGCTGTGCAACTGGGAGCAGGACAACCCACTGGGTGCTGACCTGCACTAGCACTAAATGTTGCTGGTCCTCTGCTCACCCAAAATTCCCTAGTTTCTCTGAGTATTAGGATTAAGAAAGAGTGACTTTAAGGTTGTAGAAACAGGGGGTCAAGAACTTGGTGGCCTAATTTTATGTTGTCTGACTTGTTTTCCTCTTTCATTCCATTATAAGTGTAGGGTATGTTTCATGAATGTCATGACAAAAAGTTACTGGGCTTCACTGGGGGAGGAAATCACTAGTTTGACTTGTGTCTCAAGACAACTAATTGATACCTCTGGAATAATTTCACAGATACTGATGGATTTTCTGGTTTATGAACTTAAAGGCTTTCCAGAAGTAATTCACATGATGAATAATTGGTGCCAAACAACAGAAGCACAAATAGGACTTTCCTTCTAAACAATCTTATTTTTCTGGGATTTTTTGTGTGTGTGTGTTAGGGGGAGCGGTTATTGTTATATGACATGCTAAACCTTCAAAATGAAATAAAGGTTTGTTGTGTTGTCAAGGCATCCAGTCAGTAGCTAGGAAATGAGAGCAAACAAAATCACATTCTAAAGAGACAGGCAGGTTGGGTTTTTTTTAACTGTGGAGGTCTATCTGTGCTTGAGAATCTGTTGTGTCCAAAGCATGAGTTTGCTTTTTATTGCATCAGTGTTGGTGCAAAATTCCCAACTCCTATTGGCACACAAATTATTTGTGTTTTCAAACTAAATTTTGTCTCCCCTCTACAAATAATGGCTTTGCCCTTGCAGATCAGAACAGAGGAACTTTGAGAGATCTGACTTTGCCTAGCTCTGATCTGCTTGATTTCAATTGATTTTACACAGGATGGATGTCCTTCTTGTATAATCACCATCAGGGCTTGGCATTGCTGCAGTACAGGGAAAACACTTTAAAATGTTTCTTAGTGCATACAGGGTTTAAGATGTGTAGAAGTCTGTGGAGTTACTTCACTGCAAGTGGAGTTTCAGCACAAGTTTTGCTGTGTATGAAATACTGGCCAGTCTGCCAACATTCTGATTGTGTGGTTATGTAGCGCTCGTATAAGGTTTTGAATGCAGCTTTGTTCAGAATTGCTCAGTGGGATCACTGACTTTTTGTTTTTAACTGCTCCACGGTAATGCTCCTGATTGGTGTTTTCTCACTAAAGCATCTTTGAGGCAAATTGCTCAGAGACACCGCAACTGAACATCATGTGGACCTACAATCTCATGTTTCACATGTAGGACTTGTGCACCTGTATCCTGTCCTTACACTAAAGCAATGGCACCTTATTGTTTTTTTCTCAGTCTCATGCCAGCACACCCTCAATTAGTATGTCAACTTGTAGTACACGACGTGTGAAATCTGGGAATGGCAGGTAAGATGCATCACGCTGCAGCAGTGGCGTATGATGGGCTTCCTTTGTGGTATAGGTCCGTAGCATAACACTATATCCATCAGCGACTTGCTGGCAAAGAGATGGGCTCCCGTTTCATGTGGCTCAGTGCGTGGAGCTTCTTTTCTTGCGCCAAAAGGAACTCCCAAGTCCTGAACATGGTGAGCCTGCGCGGTGCCTGATGCACAGGTAAGGTTCAAAACAGTAGATCACTGGTTTAATGAATACCACGACATTCAACCCTTCCCCGATAGCAAGTTAGAATTCAGTGAATTATTGTACAGAAGCAGAACTGTCATTTTGAGAGTCAAAGTAATTTAGCCAAATGCATAACTGCTGCACTGGGAAAAAAAGGGACAGATGTCTGGTCTCTTGTTTCCTGCTGCTTCCCAGAAGCAATATATTCCTATAGGATATTCCTCTTGAAAATCTTTGGCACGCGCACACCTTTATTTTTTTGCATAAGCAGTGAGCGTGTTACCTAATTACTTAAATAAAAAAAAACCCCAACTTTACTATAAATTATGTGAGACAAAATTTTGTATGCACATATGCCTTTTTTCTTGAGAGATAGAAAATAAGGCCACCTGGTAAGCAGGCTTTTAAAAACGTACTAAATTCAAGCATCTTTTGATGTGTATGGCCATATATGACATCCTTTAAATGCTAGAAAGGTCCCTGTATATATTTAAATAAGAACCAAAGTGTCGTTCAAATCAGGAAAACTCCATAAATCCTACCATGGTGTTAATCTGGATACCATATTGTGTTTTGTGATTGTGCGCTTGAAACCATATACAAGAGTATGCTGTGACAAGAGAGGAAATTGAAAGGCAGTGCTACACTGTTACGAATACTTAAATTTGTCCAGCCGACAATGATGATTTTTTGGTCTTAATTTGAATCACTCGCTGAATTGCAGAATGTTCATAGGAAAAAAACCACCAACCCACCATGTGTATCTCTGTTTCCTTAAGGACAGCTGACAACCCATGTCTAGCACAGAGGATCCCAGAATGAAAGGTACACGCAACACACATGGCCGATGCGTGAGGCACGAGGTACTGGACATGGAACATAGGTTTCGTGCTCAAAGCCAGGGATGGAGATTGGAGAACTAATTAGGCTGGAGGAGAGATGGCTCTATCTATGACGCATTACTTAATGAGTTGTAGGATGACAGCCCCCAGGAAGCCCAGTAATGGCTGGCTTTTCTGAAAGACTGCCTCTGCATTCCTTGAAGAGACGTAAAGGCCACCTCTGTCTCCGGCACGCTGTTGGATATATGTTGTCTGTAAATGTGTCTGTCTTTTCTGCATCCCTGTGAATGCAGAATGTCTGAATGAATAGCAATGAGCACTCATGCATAGTACAAATTCATAAATGGGAGGCCAGCTGATAAAAAGAGAAGGAGAAGTATGAATGGATCAAATAGTTAAATAGTGCATTAAAAAAAAATACAAAATTTGATTCAGCCACAGGGAAGAAGAGAGCAATGAACTATGGATTTTGCACGGTTGCTTAGTTTGCCGTTCACAGAGAATTGCATGGTTACCCGAGCAAATGCCACATCAGATGAATTATCTGTGATCTACATGACATCTCCTTCAGTGAAGCACACGTGCGCGTCCTGGTCACGTGGGCTAGTTCTTGCTCAGATGTGTTTATTGTTGGACTAGCTACAAGAAGCAGAGAACTGATGCTTATTTTAAAGCTGTACAACTCTCCCTTCCCCTCCCTCCGAACTTTTTTATGTGTAAGGAGAATTATTCAGTCGCTGTATCCTATCTTCTTTCTCCTACTCCTCTCTATTTCTCTGCCCCTGTTTTCTCTAATATCCATCCTCCCAGAACCTCAGTTTAGTTAACAGATTATACAATCCTTGGAGTGCTTAGATGCATCTAATTCATACATAGTGACCTTTTCATCCCTTTCATCCCCCGATCTCCCAAGTCACTCTAGCTTCTTGAGGTCTTGCTCCACAATATACTTTATTGCCCATCGGGCAGGGGGGTGGTATTATTTCTGCTCTTACAAAACTAGTCTCCACTCCCAAATTTATATAAGTCTATTTCTGCCTTCAGACATTGTATAGGATATATCTGGCCTATAAATGTTTCCTCCCAGTTTTGTGGTGTGTGTATTTTTTTTTTTTTTTTTGGCTTTTCAAAAGCATCTATCTAATTCATTTACAGTGACTTATATTCCTCCAAGGTTGTGCTGGAGCTGTTGGGATCTCAGCTTGCCCCTGAGTGAACAATTACAGTGCACTTGCTATTGTCGCTTAGAGGGGTGGTGGTGGCAAGTTCTCTCGCCCAGCCTTGGGCCTCTGCAGGTATGAAGCTAAGTCTTTCCATTCCTTTCCCAGGTCAGTGACCCCACTTCTCCAGGGACCCTGCTTCTGCCCCTGCTCCCAGACCAGAGAATACTGAAAGTCCAGCACTCAGAGATCCCATATGCGCAAAGGGATGTCCTTTTGTCTCACAGTTAGCTCACACCCAGTGCTCAAAACCCACATACGCATATGGTGGGTGGTCCATTGGCTACTTGGAGTTTCTCATTCAGTTGTAGATAAATGTCTGCAGCACAGGGGACACTGTGAAAAGGGTAGTGGAGGACTGTTGGTGAGCTCTCATCATCTAGGCTGCATCCTCTGCAAAGAGGGTGGGAAAGCTTTGATTTCAGGCTTTGATCTGTACCTGCAACAATTAAAGCCTGAGTTCAAAGTGGAAAATAGTGATGTGCTTCGGTGAGGGTGTGCAGAAGAAAAATGTGTGGGAACATGGGTTTACAATGCTTGACTTTTCCTGATGTACTTCAGTAAACATTACCCTGACTGACTTATAGTCGAGGGATCACCAGAGTGAAAGTAGTATTTGATCCTTTGGTCTTTGAGTCACCACCTGGCAACTTTCACCTGTCCTTTTTGTTTTCCATCATAACAAAGGGTAGTGTTAAGTGAGCATGACCTGAAGCTGAGGAAGCAGAAGTTCTTCCTGACTTTTTTGCATCTTAAAGCACCCTGCAGTGGCTGTCCTGAATACAACTACCAGCTGATTAAGCTGTGTTTAAAACAATGAAGTAGAGACAATATATTCCACCTTTCCCACAATTCAGTTTATCAACAGGAAAAGTAAGTAAAATGTGTACAGAGCTAAGATATTTGTTTTCCTATACTTGCCTGGCATTTAAGGCAAAAATGTTAACTGTGGATGTGGGGTGGTGTGTTTTTTTTTTTTTTTTTTTTCCCCCCAGATGGTGATTTGACAGTAAATTTTCACTAGGTCTCTTAACTGGATTTGGCCCATAAAACAGTGTCTCAGGTTTATTCCTGCAGACGTGAACTGCCAGCTCTGACGCATGTGAGCTGCAGCTACCTGACTCACTTCAAACCTGGATGGTCCTAAATCAATAGAGACATCTTACATCAGCAGTAGTTGTTAAGCGCTGCTAAGGGGCTACTTAAACTGCCAGCTCATAAATCAAGTTATTTTTGGTACAGCTCCCTGAATAGTGTAGCTCCTAATTAAGTGAATTCAAGCAAATCCTTTATATTTTTCCGCTGAGAGTGGTGGTGATGCACAGATTAGACATAGCAAGTCCAGGTTAGCTGTGGGCAGATGGTAAAATGTGAATGCAGAACGTGTAATGGGTAGAAGCCAGTATCACAGTGATAGATGAGGCTGTGTGCTTCTGGGTGAAAAAAAAAAAAAAGTATTTCTGCTCTTTCTGAATCAGTGTAAATGTTCACCCTAAGATTCTAAATCAAAGCATGATGTAGGAGCAGTTATAACGCCAAACTGCTAGATATCTTTGTAAAAAGGTGTAAAGCAGGCTGTCTCTGGGGGACCTTCTGCCACTGGGCTTGCTGACATTAGACTATAGCAGCAATGGAGCTGACAAACTGCACTGAGAATTTTGCATCCCTGTGCAGCAGTTCCTTGAAGACCTTTGGTCACTAACAAGCAGTGATGTGATCACGTAATAAGCAAGAATAAAAAAAATCCAGGCAGCCCAACAATCAAAGACATGACCACAAAATTAGAGCAGGGAACAGAATGAAGGTCAACCTAGATAGTCTGAGCTAAGTCACAAAGACCCTGACAAACCCTAGGTTTTTATAGATCAATTAATTTCTGTGATTTCTCTCTTCTGGGCCACCTAAGAATGAAGGGGAGTGCTGGTCTTTCTTAGGTAGACTTTTGGAGCTATTCTAACCTGGCCCTGTTTACAGAAGCTGTTTAGTCACTATACCAATCTGTTGAAAATGAACCTATGCAATACCTTCCACTCCCTCGCCCCTCCTCCTCCCCCAGCAGCTTGAATGGGCACAGCATGATTCACGGGCAGAAACGCTCCTGGGTGCTAACCTTTTGTATGCTCCTTTTCTTGGGCTGTGGATTCCAGAATCTGAAAACTACAGGTTCTGGAGTAAGTGTGATGCCCTTCCCATCTTTTCACCACAGAAAAATAGCTGACTATGGGAGCTGACCAGATAAATTCTTAGGAGAAGATGCTGCTGGAGAGCAAGACAGTAGGATTAGCAAAATGAATTTTTTAACCGTAGCCTGGAAAGCTCTATAGATCCCAACAGCCCTTTGGAAAACAGCAAATGGACCTGAATGCTCTGCCCCTGCTTGATCTCATCCCTCCTGAGCCCAGAGGCTTGGTTCGGCATCCTTGTGCCCGGCAGTGGGCTCTGCTGGTCATCTGGGCTGGTGCTCTGGAAAGCAGTCATTTCTTGAAAATAAGCTTTGTCTCACCCCTGCCAACGTCTCACCTCTCCCTAACCAAGCCTTACCCTATTCCTCAGTAGACAGTTATTCAAATCAACAGCAGTACTTTAGTTTCCTGTAGGTCCAGTGAAGGAGAATTGTTAAAAGTTGGCCTGAGTGATTTTCGTCAGGTTATCTCTCTTCCAAGCATGTGAAATGCACAACCATGGTGTCAGAATTGACAGATGTTGTCAAACACTGACTGGTTTTCAGCTGAAACTGGGTATCTCAATCCACTGTGGCAGTTAAAATGCAGAGTGAAAGTTATAATTATGGTGACATTCATAAAGCAACAGGCAATTACAGTTTGACACAGATAAAACTCTTGTCTGGTATGAGGTATTTAGCACATGAGCACTGTAAATGTGCCTAAGCTATTTAGGTGAATAAGAGCTGCTGTCTTTTAGCAGATTCTGAATGCACCAGACACTTATGAAAACAGGGCTTAGCTTCCCATGTTGCTTTTGTGCTCTGACAATATTACGTGCTTCTGAAAAGAGCTTTTGGAAAAAGAGGAAAAGGCACTAAGTCGCACCTTACACCTGAAGATGCCAAAGCTCAAAAATTTCTGTCATCTCAAGTCAGATATTGTCTCTGAGACAAAATACCCCCACCAGATGTGTTAATTTTGTCACGAGAGTTGCAAAGTATAAAATGAATAAAGATAAAAAATTGATAGTTTGCCTATTTTGTTAATTAAAGAATGCAAGCACATTATTTGCAGATATCTTAAAATTTTAAAGGTAGATAATATCTAAGGTCAAGGTATGTAGTATACCAATATATCATTTAGCTTTGCTTTGCAAATGACCTGTGAAAGAGGTAAGAGGTAAGTGGTAAGTTGACTACCCAGTCAACTTCAATAAAAATAGTATTAGAAAAATCTCTCTTTTTAATAGAAAGGAAAAATCTTGATGCTGATTGAGCATGGATCTTAATGTGGGTAAGAGGGGAGGGGAAAACAACGCTCTTCTCTTGGAGAGAAGGTGGAAACTGCAAAAGGAATGGTAGGATTTGAGCTTTCTTTGAGTTAAACTCAAATGGATTCCAAGGGAATGATTTGGAGTGCAGGTACCTTCCTGTGTATGAGCTGTCTAAGCCTTCTAGGTGTCTACCCCGTCCAAGGGCATAAGGAGCAGAATTGTCCAATGACCACAGAGTTTGTTCTTACAAGCGGTTGCTGCGGCAAAGTCACTTGCTGGGTCCCTAGTGTGGTGTCTTGTTCCAGTAACATTGTTTTGAGTTTGTACAGTCATAATCATTAACTGTGAAAGATGAGCTAAGAGGAAGTACATGAATAAAAGAGCACTAAACCTGAAGATGGTGATAGGAAGATGCTGAAATACCTCCAGAAAGATCCTCCCTGCAAAGTCTGTGTGCGTTGGAACATTTGCTAAGCGTAAGCAAGAAAGGGTTTAGATGCAGAGGAGTGACAAGCAATGAGAAGCAATGTATTCAGCTGGTGCTACGCGTGTATATTTCTCCAGGACACTGACAAAGGAAGTGGTAGACTCTAACAGCATGAAAAGAGAAGAATAGCTAAAAAATGCGAGAAAACAATAGTTGAACACCATGTAACTGTAAAGAAGGACAGAAGCATATGAGGGCAAGATAAGTGATAAAATTACTGACTTAAATGAAGCAAGGGATCAGGAAAAGTCAGTAGATTAATAGGCATTACCACCTACATACCAAAAAAAAAAAAAGGCAAATACTGGTGCACTATTATGCAACTTTCCTGAGAAGAATCTGCAAAAGACCTTGTTGATAAAAGTTATGAATGTGAAGTTAGTCTCACCCTGGAAATACATTAATTGCCCAGATTTCCTCTGTAAGAATCCCTGTACAAGCATCAAAGTGGCCATCAAAAGGAAGGGAAAGGAAAGCTAGTTGTATGCTCTCATGTTTTATTTAGAAACTTCCATCACAGTCCACTGAGGAATTTTGTATAGTGGGATGTGCCAAGAAAAGTAGCACAAAGGTCTGATGCTATTCTTAATTATCAACTCGAACAACTGATCCCTTGTAGGTGTTAACATGAAACTTGAATTCATTCTCTCACCTCCAGTAAATAGCATTGTTATTGACTTCATTATGAGAAAACTTGCAGAGGTACATACAGAATCATTACATGCTTTGGTAAGAATATACTAGAATAATTGCACGTAGATTATGTAGCTCTTTGATGTGATGGTTCAGTCAGGAACAAGTAAACACCAGAAAACCATCCAAAAAACAGGGAGTTGGTCATCATTTTTGGAGGCGGGCAAAAAAAAAAAAAAAAAGCGCTACAAATACATTTCATGAGAAATTGGAATCTGAACTCTAGTTTAGAAGACAAAGAAAGAAGTGACTCAATTTACATATCTTGGCAGTCATATTCTCATGAAAACGTCAGAAGCTGGCTAAGGCAGGGTTGCATTTGGCAGCTTTAGATTAGTTTTTGGGAAATCTGCAGTTTAAAGTGAGTCACTGAATCTTCAGTGTTCCATTTTAATAAATGTATTTGAAAGTTGTATGTCTTCTGAACGTGCAGAAGGAGATCTAAAAAATTTGAAATGCTACAACAAATTTCTAAGAAATACAGGGATTCAGCAACTGTCAACAGCCTTAAGTTTGAAGAAACTATTAAGAGAAGAGGTTCAAAAACTTTGGACTCTGTGTTGAGAAGGACTGTCTACTTGAATGCTTAAGCAATTGAGTAATTGCCAAATTATGCAAAAGAGACCAAGGAACCTAGAATCCCTCCAGGGGTACTATTCAGAAAGGAGGAAAAATACTGCTACTCTCCAGGACTCTAGAAGAATGGCTCAGCAGAGATAACCATGGTGGATACTTCTTTATGGATAGTAATATCTAATACAGTGGATTTTAAAGTCAGTGAACACATAGTTATCTAAATTCACAGCTCTGTTTTAGGGTCTCTGTGTTGATGTCCAAGGCAGCACATATGGTACTTTCCTTCATATGGTGCTTTCCTCTATAGTTAATCAATCTTAATACCAGTGCCAGTGCTCTGGGGTTATATTTGTTATTCAAATTGTCTGCCTCTGTGTCTATTTTTATATAAGTAGAGTCATTAGAACTCAACTAGTTGCCTTAATGATGAAACAATATGTATTAATTTGTGACTGGATTCGTGATGGCATATCCAAGTTAACATTTCTGGAGAAACTTAGAGAAGCATAAATGACTACTTTTTTTCAGAGGCAATGGACAGGACATGATCTTTTGCCAAGCTGTGGCCTCTTTTAAGAAATAAAAGTTTGTAGAAGCTGCAGATAGTCTGGCAAAGGGGAAACTGTAACTTTATTACAGAATATGATAGAGAAAAACTCCCAAACAGCAAGGTGGTGCAGAACTGGGACACAAGGGCTTTTGAGTAGTACTGTGTTGGTTGGTAGTGCCTCAAAACTTGACTTCAGGCTGGTGGTCCCAATACATCACAAAAAGAATTACTTCTCTCCTGCTTGTAGGTGCACATTTCTGCTTTCCGTTTGCCGGATTCTTCTATTCCTGAAGCTCAGCTTCCAGAACAGACCCCAGAGGTTGCAGCAAGGATCCCATGGGAACTTGTCCCATCTGTTGTGTATTCTGCCCATGCAATTCATTATGTTAACGGTCCTGGCTGAGCTGCCATCTCCTCTCGGCATCTCACTCCTCGGCTACACTGCTTACTGTTAGCTGGCAAAGCCAGCATTACCCATTGTTTCCAAAGAACGACTCCTTAGTTTCAAAGAGTGCATTAAAATCTTCTCATACAACTTGGTTTCTCCAACACCAGCTATCTGACAGAATGGAGAAAAACCTCAAACTCTAGCAGAACAACATCCAGTCCCAGCTGCAATATTCTCATCTTCTCCTGGCTTCTACAGACAAGTTTAAAATTTTCCAGGATTTAATGAAGTACATGGCAGAAGTCTTAGGCATTCTCTAGAAGGCTGTCCAAGAAAAACAAGAAAACTTTTGGAAATATTGCACTTGTCAACACAAGCAGTGTAACCATGCCCATCTGGCATACACCTGTATAGACCTTGGCTATGTCCAAAAAAAGCAGACGGAAGACATCAAGCCTCCTGCAAAAGCCTTTTTAACATGTTTTTTTGCTCCTGTGCCTGACTGCAGTGCTTGAGGGAATCAAGTAGAAGATCCACCCTTAATGCATTCTGCAGGGAAAGACATCCTTTAAGCATTTTGTATGAAAGTGTTTATCCTGCAAATTTTTTAAATGGTAGTGATGGATTATGTGATAATTTTTTTTTATTAGGAAGTCTACCTATGTAACTCATTAAAGACTGGTAAAATAGCTACAGCTCTAAACAAGTCATCTCTCTGCCTTATATGTCTCTAGGTTACACTAAACATAGCTGACACTCCAACATATGCAATGAATTGTATGGATGCTATCGTGATTTCAGCTTTTTGAAATTCTTGGAGTGATCCATGGAACAGTTGAGGACATCTGTCTGAGATTGTCTTCATCAATGGTGTCTGTGATGTTTTCCACATCATAACATGCTCTCAGGCAAGATCTGTGGGGCTTGTGTGTCATTGTTCCTTAGAAAACCAAAACAGAACAACAGAAAACTTGTGACAAGGAGCATATTTTAGCATGATGCTATTCTGTCACCAGCTGCTAAGATTCACAGATTTAACATGGTAGAACCAGAAAAGGAACCCCGTGCTTTGGATGAGGCTTCCCACAGGTAGTAGTTTTGCTGATGACAGTAAGAGAGTTTTGCACTATTTTCCGTTCTACTGTCCTTGAGATCTGAGGAAGACTTCATCATGAAGTTCTGTCAGATCTATTGATCTTTGCTTTCATAAATACATTAGGTCAGATAAATCTACAGAGCTTATTATCCTTGCAGTCCCTCTGGTTGTCTTCTGTTTTTTTTTTATTTTTTTTATTTTTTTATTTTTCGTTTTTTTTTTTCTTTTTTAAGATTCTTTGCACAGGAGGAAGCTAGTCATCATCTATGTTTGGACCTGCTGATGGAGGTGCTTTTAAAGTTCAGAGGTTTGTCTTTTATTCCTGATGCTTTCAAAGAAGCAAAGGGACTGGAGGCACATATTTGATCTCTAGCGTTTTATGCTATTTACCTTTTCAAAATTTGAGTGATGATTTCAGCTATGTTCCCTACATTTCATCCTTGTTAAGCTTTATGGATCTGAAAGACGCAAGATGTCTGCTTTACTTTTCTGACTCAATCAATTAACATTCTTTAGTGTCTCAGGACTCTATAGGGAAAACTCATCTGAATGACCCTCTAATTCAGGACCTCTGAACCACTTGGAAATCTTGCTTGTGCATAAATATATCTTAGAACCCTGAAGCCTATGGCTGGCCTACAAAGTTTTCTTCTCCCTTCCTCGTGGATTAATTAGCCATACAGGTGGATAAGAATGCAGGTAACTAATAAACAAGAGGTGAGAAGACAACCCCTCACTTTGTCAGGATCCCTTACTTCTTCGTTTCAGTGCCTATGCATGTTTCTTTTCAGTAATTGGAATGTTTCAGTCTTAAAGACTTAGTCAACAAGGGTCTCTTGAGCAAGGAGGATTCCCTGGAACAGAACCACTTGAAATAGGAGTTGTGCCCCCACATGCTGTGTGGGAGATAACTTCCTTTTCTTTTGTACATCATGTCTGTTGTACATATTCTAAGAATCTTAAGGAAGTGAGGCTGAGATTTCTCCATCATGAGACTGATAGTCCTGGTATTTTGCTCTGCTGGCAATTGCAAACTAATTGATGGCTTCACATACCTTACCAGATATTGTCTTTCAGAACAATGAGAAAATCCTGTACCTGGTCCCTTGATGTATTTGTATAGCAAATTAGTTTCTGCTTGACTGAAGATCCAGTAAAAGACCTGTTCTGTTTTCAGAAGTTCAATGCAGTTTACTTGCAAAGCCAATTTTTCTTTCTACCTAAGCCCTTCAGAACTAGTCTTCTCTGCAGAACTTGACAGGCATAAGTTCTTTGCTCCTCCTGAAATGGGATGTGCTGCTTTTTTTTTAATATCTTCATCAAACTCCAGTAGGCAGTAATATTATGCATAATTTTTGCATATTATGCAAAAAGCCTTCTTCCAGAGTTCCTTACTATGGCCATACAAATCATCATACAGAAAAAACGTAGGATAAAGGTAAGAGATCCTAGTTTTTTTTCTTAACCTCATGCTAACCCAGGAAGAGAAACTCTTACACTGTGCGATGAATTTTTTCAAGCTATGCTGGGCTAGGGCTAGATGTCAGGAATTAACTATCTAAAAAGAGGTTGTCCAAGTACTTCAGAAACTCAATCAGAAACTGTTACTGTGTAGCTGGGAAAAAAAAATCTGACGTGTTAGGAATTGGTCAGACTCTTTTCTATGACACATTTTTTTTATGACACATTTTCTGTGTTGAGAATATAATGCTTCAGATGGACCAAAATCCTCTAGGGTGACCCAGGAAGCCTGATGTTCACATTTATTGTAACTGTACCCAGGCAGGGACTTCCTGACAGTGTGCTGGATTTAGGGGTGTTATCCATCAACCTCTGTTCAGGTGTGACCCCTCATGCCCATTCTGTAACACAGAGAGGATTGATCAATTGTTCCCCAAGAGTGGAATCGGTGCAGGCAGTCTCTGGAAAAAGAACAAAATTTTATTTACCTTACAGTAATTGCAAATTTTCAAATATGTTTCCTGGATTGAATCTATAGTCTGTTCTTCCTCTCAGTGTTATGGGATCTTTCCTGCTGGGACTCCATACTGACCCCATATAAATCATGTAGGCTTATTCCAGTCTTTGTGCTGTCCCCTAGAAAGGTGCGAGGCAGATTTTATTCTGTGTGTAGCAGAATGGATACGGATGTCAAAAGCCTTCAGTTTCAGAGTCCTGATGGGAGCAGGCACTGATGTCTGTAGGACACCTCAAAGCATCACAGTTTCTCCAGAACAGATAATAGTTCTTAAAGTTTTTGAAAGTGGTCTAGATTTATATCTACACGCATTTGGATGCTGACAACGTATAGTAGTGCCTGTACATCACCTGTAGACTGCAGAAGAAGAAGAAAGAATGATTCTTTTATAATGAGGGATGTGAAAAAGTGACACAAACCTGTACCAAAGCAGTGGCAGGCATTTAAGCCTGTGCTGAAACTAATTCTTATGTGCAGTCTTTTGCTTGAGTTATGTAGAAAAGTCTGTTATTTTATTTTCTATTTATGTTGCATGAATACCTAATAATGGTAGCTGCTGCTTTTCTTTTACATCAATTATAATTTGAAAAAAGAAATACGATACAGGTTTGGGTCTTCTCTGTTCATTCTTGAAGATACCATGAAACGATGCAAAATACAGTGTCAATTGACATTCACTGAGAAGTACAAAATTAAGGGTAATATCTGGGGAAAGATGAGAATGATTAGCAGGTAGATTTAAAAACGATGAAGCAATATAAATTTTAGCTGGACAGAGGAGAAACTTGGGGAATTGTATGTTAAAGAGCAGCTAAAAGTTTTGGTTGAATATTTGATTGGATCCTTGGCTGACTGGGGAGACAGCATGTGTACAGGCTGGAAGAGAATAGTAAAACAATATTACACTGGACAAGAGTGTTCATGCTGCCATTACTTGATTTCAATCTTTTGTTTGCATAAGATTGGTTGAATTCAAAGGAAAAAAGGAGTATTTCTGTTCTTGGAAAGACATTTGACGAAGTATTGCATTATGTTACATATTATGTATCAAGAAAAAAGAACTGCGGTAAGATGACTGCACAAGTTTGGAAGGTTGGTACTTGATGCTTAATATGTTGGAAAAATTTGTCCAGCGAAGTTGTAATTGGGTTTTATTTGGCGACGGGTTTCCATTCTTCCTGGGGCACTCACTTTGATTGCTGTTACAAGTTACTGAGCTAAAGGGACCTCTAGTCTCATCCCGTTCAGCCACAGGGTTTAGAGAACTTAATTTTATATATTTTTTTAAGAGTTTTGCAGAAAGGGGACACAGGGCCTATACACGGTCAGTTCACAAAATGTGCACTTCTTAAAAAAAGTAAAATTATAGCAGAAGACAGATAAAAATTTGAGTATCTGAAAAGGTTAAAGTAAATGGGATTCATCAATGACAGAGATTAAACCCGAAGAAAAGATTGAGCAAGTTACTTTGACCTGGAAAATCTTTAGGGCAGAGGCTGGTTTTATTGTTTATTACTGGGTCTGGCATAATGCAATCCTATTACAGCAGCTTCTCAGAGTTCCCGTCTTGCAAATGAAATAAGGATAGTAGCTACAGAAGAAAAAAGCTGCGGCAGACTGTCACTGTAGATAAGAGCATGTAGGGATAATGTAATGACAGTGGAAATGTCAAATAAGTAAATATTAAAACTGATTTACTGTAAACAATGCAAGTGCGGCATTTAGGTTATGGAACTTGAAGACAGAAAGTTCTGTGCGTTGGTAGGTTGTGGGTGGGTCGGTTGATTCAGAGGATTGTTTTCACTGTCCCTAGTGTTCAGGAGCAAACTGAAGGGGTTTGATGTGTTAGTAAAATGACTCTCTGGAAGAATCCTATAGCTGCAAGATATCATGGAGGAAGATAAACCTACCATCCTGTCATCCTGTAGAAAAACAGCTGTCTAAGGTGGTGGTTTGTTTTTTTTTTTTTTTTTTTTTTTTTTTTTTCAGATCTTCTAGTAGTTTGTGCCATTTCATACATGGCTAGTTCCCTTATTGCCGGTGCTGAAAGGCCTAACTGCTCTATAAGGCACAACTCTGTAAAAGGTGGGTTTGCACCTAAAAAAAATGCCTGTGTTGCAAATATATCTGCTAACGTAGATTAACATTCAGTAACAAGGAGGAGGCAATGACATTTAATGTTATGATGACTTCCTTCAAAAAACTGTGTCTGAACTTAGATAGATCTAGAAAACCTGGATCAGGGTGAATTTTTAAAGCTTTCATGAAGTGTGTCATCAGCTTTGAAAAATGGAAAAATCAAAGCACTTGATGGACACCCAATCATTCTCTCTATGGGCTCTTCTGTGTATGCTTTACTCTTTGATTCATTAGAGCATTTGATCTCAGTTTGTTTTTTCATTAGAAACCTTGGAAATAATCCTCTTACCTACTGTTTCGCACAGCAGCGCTGGCTGCAAAGGACTGGGACTCAGAAGCAGCAATGCCAGTGTCTGAATGACGAATAGCAGAAAAGCTAGTGAGATAGAGGAGATTTTGGTAGACATGATTCTTCTTTTCATTTCTACCATCATCCACAATTTTCAACAGAAGTTGTTTCTGAGTTTGAGCAAAGCTGACCATGCAGACTCCTTGGGGGATACCCTGGTCACAGGCTCTGGACAGGAGTGCTGTTTTCTGTAGAGAGTCTGAGGAGTTTGCCAATGATTTGGATATGGGGGAAGAAGCAGCAGCAATGGGATGGTTTGTGATTAGTACTTTCTTTTCTTTGGCTCCTGCTGGGCCTAGTTAAGTTTTCAGTACTTTCCTCAGAGGAATGAGACTCCTGCAGTGTCCCATCTATGCCTAGCTTTCAGGCCACAGCCCTGGCTTGGAATTAGTGGTTTGCCCTCACACTGCTTGCGCACTAGAGTTATTACAGCTGTAAGCAATTGCAGCTGGCCCTGGTAGCCAGGGCAGTGCTATTCTTCACAGCTGAAAAGAACAGAGATCCTTTAAAAAACTTGAGAGGGATCTCTGAGGTCAACTCCGAGTAGTTGTTTGTCCTGACTGTGAAAATAACTTGATTGTAAAAAAACATTTATGACACTTTCAACTCTATCGGTCAGTATATGTTGTCAAGATTATTTTGAAAGATAGAGGATAGACCAGGGATAGAAACATGCTTATTTTTGAAACAAGCTGGGATTAGAGCAAGCATTTACAGTTTTGCAAATCAAAGAAGCCTGGGACTTGCGTCTTTGGAGACCCCAAAGGCCAGCTCTGTCAGCCAGAAATAAAACTTGCTAGATAAGACAACATAGCTATATTCTGAATCCTTGTCCCGTGGTGACACAATCCTGCTGTGCTGAACTGTCTTAGATCTATGCCATCGATTGCTCCCCCTGGGGAGCAGCGTGGCCTTCTGTGACCTGCCCGTGCAGAACGCTCCTCTGACACCAGCATCTGCTGGTGACTCCAGTGATGGAGCTGTTTGCAGTGTCTCTGTTTACGATGGCATGTAGCAGTTCTGGCTGCCCTTTGGTGTTGTCTTGTTGGTTTTATTTTGAAATGACTGCTTCACTTTCTCCAGTGCCCCTCATCCCTTTCTTCCTGCCTTTGGAGAATTGATTTACAACGTATTTCAGTCTTTGGCCAGTGTAGCCTTGACCAGTCCCTTTTTCTATGGTGGGGTGGGGGGGGAAGGAAAAGGACAAAAAAACCACAAACTGCGACCCAAAACAACAACTGTTGATTCTGGCTTTATTGGTGTAAATACCACTGTGCTGCAAAATGAAAAAATAAGCATGCAGCTTAGATATCTAACTTTGAAATGTGTAGTGGTAATTGAGTTTCTGTTTCTTTTTTTCTTTTTCTTTTTTGTTTTCTTTAAGCATGATTTGATTAAATATCCCTTTTGACCAAATTTGGAGAGATTTGGGTAAAGGCTTTTGAAGAATGCTTTTCTGCTCCAGCTCTCAGTGAAATTCATCCAAATATATGAAACAGAAAGGTTGTTGATACAGTTTCTTTGGAAGCTGTGTTGCATTTTCTCCACATTTTAGGCTGTTTTCTTGAAACCTGCTTTCTGCCTGTTGCTCTTCTCACTAAACCTGAATCCAAACCAACAAAAATTGCAAAAAAACCCCACCCAAAAGTTAGTTCTCTCCTGTGGCTCCCAAAAAACCACTCTGCCAAGATTTCCAATGGGTGTTGTATGCCTGGACAGCTGTAGTGGTAAGCTGAGGCAGGGGAGTGTTTTTCGAGCTGTACAGGAGTCTTTTGCGGGTTCAGTAATTGTGCAAACGGATCCTGGTTTGACTATGCCAAGCTCCATGTCCCTCAAGAAGCTGCAGGATTTCCTTCTAAGCTTAATATCAAATTTTAACAACCATTCCTCTGGCTCTCCCTAAATTTTTGCCGCTTTGGCTCAAATGCTGGTCTGCTCCTTTTCACCTCAGTGGTGGTAACACCATCCCGTTCTGTTATACCCCTTTCTGCCCTTTACCAAAAAATCCTTCAGCTGCAATAAGCTGGGCCCTCTTCCTTTCCTCTTGCTGTTCTCGTGAGCCTCTTCTGAGATGTCTCAAGCATTAGTGCTAAAAGCCTCTAATAAACTAGAACAATAGTGGTCTTCCTTCTGTGTTTCTCTCTTGCCAGTCATATTCAGGGTTGTCAAGATGAGCGTTTAAAGCTGGTCCTGAATCCTACCAATCTCTCCATCTGACATTTTGTTCCATAGACAGTATGTTATGTTTTGTGGCTATATATTGTGCGTATCCTTGACTTCATGAGTAATTGCTTATTATTATAAACATTATTTCCAAAATAGTTTTGACAGTATTCCATAAGAATACTCTCCTAGCTCTCCACTATGCTTACCCATAACATAAGAAAAGACATATTAGAGGTAACTAATCTGGATACTCTTTTTAAGAGTGTCCTGATTTGCTTTCTGCTGCTTCTTCACTTTTTTATGATTTCAGTTGTCTTAGAGATTGGCAATATTGAGACTCTGTAAAATTCCTTAATAGTAAAGGATTCCCTATGTCTTTATGGATCTGCTTTTGCTTTGTCTTTAGTGTTGTATCTTCTGACTGGTCTGCATTTCTGTTTCCAGGTTTTGTTTTCTTTTTCAGTCCAGATCTGTCTGAAATTTGTTTGGTTTTTTTTACATTTACATGTGGTGGTTTGGGGGTTTTTTTGAGGCCTGTTTTTTTTGTTTGTTTGTTTTGCTTTGTTTTTGAGGAATTAAGTTAATCACAGAGACTGGTAGAGGAGTTTTGCATGGAATTTCCATTAACAAATCTTCCTGGGGAACAGTATGGTCTCGGGTATTGCTATATGTAGTCACGGCATCGTAACTGTGATTAACTTTGCCTGTTAGTGTGCAAGTTGTGAAAGGTACATCTTCACTGTCACTTCTGCTCATTCGAGGTAAAATCATTAACACTTTCAACAGTTCCCAGTGTCTATTCTACTGTCTTATGTTCTTTGCTGCTTTCTTGGGATGTGAACTAACAGTAAGGCTTTTCATGAAATGAATCCTGCAAACCATACCCTTCTTCCCATGCTTCCTGACTCTTGGCCGTATTCTGCTCTATCAAATGTATTCTCAATCTTCAAACACTTTGAACTGTTTTGACATTTGCAGTGAGTGGATTCTCGCCAGACACGAGCGATGTTCCCACACGTGACAACCTCTATATTACAGATGACCATTTTGGTGACCCAAGTACCTCTGCTTAATTTTTTTTTTTAATATTGCTTTCCTATTCCTTACTACAAATTTGCCACTTTTAGTCAGCCAAGCCATTATGATTTTGACAGTTTGTTGTCTTCTTGAGAAAAAAGCTAACAACAAGAAGTAGAAAAATAACCACTGGCCAAATATCTGTTTTGCCAGGGCCTAGCAAGTATGGCAAAGCTAACTTTTGTGTCTGCCTGTGCTTTCAGCAATCAGGACAGCTAGGGTCGATATGAGCCTTCACAGCCTTGTTGATTACTGAAGCCAGTTTCATCTTACACTGTAACTTGTACAAATATGTGTATTCTACACATCACACTTCTCATGTTGAACAAAATAATGCTTATTAATAATTACAGTTATTTACATTCATAGTAGTATGATGCTTTGATGTTAACACTTTGGCTTAAACATGGTTGCCTAATGCTGTTCCTCAACATGTGTTGCATGTGTGCTATCTTTTAAAGATTTTAATAATTTGAAATAACTATTTGTTTATTAGACTTGAAATGCGTCATAATGATGCACATATCCTTCATGATAATGAGTCACTGTCTAACAAAACCAGCATCTTGATAGGGGACCTCTTTTAAGCATTCTTGGCTACTGCAGCAGTCTCCAGGACAGGATTTAGAGGTGGCAGATAGATTAAGTTGCTTCCAATGTATTCCAGAATGGACTAGAGCAACAAAATATGGATTTGTTTTCTGCCAACACTTTAAAATCTAAATCCATGTATTTTCAATCCACTCATACTGAACAGAAGTTGTGAACAGCAAGGGCAGTAGAGTTTGAAGAGCTGTTAGTAGAAGGCAAAAGAGCTTTTGCCTGAGCACAAATAGACCTGATAAACACGCTCTGGGGAGCAGAAATGACTCTGTGCTTCTGTCACAAGCATAAAATCCCTGGTTCAGTCACAGATGCAATCTGCTACACTGAGAAAGCAACTCGGTAAGGTAGTGTAGAGGCATCTACATCCAATTTTAGGTGAATGAACGGTGATGGATTTTCCAAAGTGGTAACTGCTGTTTCCACTGATTGTACTAATGCCCAGATACAGGTTATTGTGACTAATCATCCATGTTTAAAACTGCTAATCTTAATCAGTGGTCACATATGTCACTTTTCTCACCCATAAAATCACGATGTTTTTCTTTGTTCTTTCCACAAAAACTTTCTCTCGTTTAATTTCAGAGTGTAACCTGGGTGGGAAAATGTCCGTGTCTTGCTGTGTATAGGTCACCTAAAAGGATGGAGCCCTAACTTCTCTTTCCATCTCTAAACAGCTGCTACTTATATATAAACAGTAAAAATTTGTTGATTTTTTTTTTTTCCAACCTAAGCATTGTCAGAATGCAACATCACAAAAGTCTTAAGTATCATAACAGTTTTCTTTTGGACATTATTTTGATGTCATAAAATTATGTACTTTGTATAGCCACTATCATAAGAGAGTTAGCTTGGACTGGGTAACATGGAATTTATATTAAGTCAAGCTCAGATTTATCCGATTGTGCCAAAAAGCTTTAAAACTTACTATCCTTCCGTGCACGATTGGCAAAAAGCTGCTCTTCTGCTCCATTTATTACTGCCTGCCTCAACGGGAAGAGGTAGAAAGCTAAAAAATGATGGTGACACATCCATCTGCTGGGATAAAGTTACTGTTGGTTTATATGAGCACAATATTTATTGAGAATGAGAGGGAAAAGCTTTAGAGATGGGGTAGTATTTCTTACGTGTGTTGTTAAACAGGGTGTAGCCTTTGTTTATCAAGGCAATATTCTCTACAGCACTTATTTGTGGGAAGAGAAATGTATTTAGAGAAAAAACTGCTGAAAAAACATAGGAATGGTTTGGATAAGTAAGAGTAGTGGAGCTGTCAGCAAGCTTGTTACTGCTCCTGGCTGCTGTGATTCTTGACTGAAAAGCACAGTTTCTGGAATTTTAGGTGGCATCTGCGGAAAATGCCCAAAGGCATAATGGATAAGATGCCCAGAACTAATTATCTGCAACATGGAGGGAAGTTTATAGTGCTTCTATTTTGAATGAGTAATTCCAATTACTTGAGGACATTTTTAAAGCACTGGCATATTTGATGGGCTGGAGGGAAATCCAAACACAGCTTGTCAATGGAATCTGTTGATGCTGGCGTTTAGTAGTGTAGATATTAACAGTGGGATAATACTTGCAATTCATTTAGCTTGAAAAACAAAGCATCCAGTGGAAGGCCGAGGTTTACGATAAATGAGTCTCTAAAGATAGGCTCCTCACTCAGTGTTTATTTACTTAATACGGAAGATTGCTTTTTAAAAGTGTCAAGTACTCATTAACTGCTATTAATACCAGCAGAATTAGTAGCAAAGGAAATAACTAAGAATGGTGCCATAATCATTAACTTGCTTTTGTGCTAGGTAATCTGTGCATGTGGTCAGAATCAAGCCAAGTATTCAGTCTGCAGATTCTAGCCCAAATAAGCCTACTCTCTCATGTAAAATAATATAAAAACCTGGAATTGTGCATTGCAGACAGGAAGGTAGCAAGGGTAGTAGAAGAATGATCATATCGTCAGCTCAGGGAGGTATATATTTCTCTTGGGGATTTGACATCCTGTTTTAACTGTCCTCGTTCCTACAGGCAGCATGGAAAGCAAATGTTGACAGAGAAGGTAGCTTGGCAGATGGACTTGGACAGTATGCCCTGAGCAGAAGGGGCAGCATGGAAGGTGACACTGAGGCACCTGCATGCCTTTGAAGAAGGAGGCAGGAGATACGGACAGATTGGAACACACATGGCCACTATGATGTGAGCTCAAAATGTAGGCTTCCTGTGAAGGGGACTGAATTAGTTTCAGATGACATCATACATAATTACTGATTATATTTGGAACGTGCGGTAATATGGTCTGAGACCTTCCATATGTTAATTCTGCAGACTTCAATATATATCTACAGGAAGCTTGTGAAATCAAAGCAAGCCTAGGCAGGGAAAATATTTTCTCTATATGATCTTTAAACACAGTTCTGCAAAAAGGTAACATACCACAACCAAAAGTATTTTTTTATTATCCAGGTTGGTTGTCTTTAATGTATGCAAGAATTGCATACTTACGTATTCAGGCTTAGTTCATATTTTGGGACAAGAAGGTATTTAGTCCATATTTATCAAATGCAGTGGTTTTGTTGAAAAGTAGAGAGTAAACATTTCTTAGGTATTACATTATAACATGACTCTTAAGGCTCAAATACCTCTGTGGAATCTGTTAGCCAATGGTGAAAATATTGCCTCTTAAATATCTTAATAACTTACTATATGTGGATGAGCTATTAAAAAACCCACAAACACCCCCCCATTCAAACAACAGCAAAACAAACCAAAACCCCCAAAATCTTTTGTAGCCTTACTTTTTATGTGTGAGATCTTATTGTCCTTCTGTCCATCCTTACGGTGATCTCAGAAGCATAATACCAAATACTTAAAATTACAAATGCTCATCCTGATAGCAATATTTTGTAGCTAAGTAGCCTGGGCCTTTAAACTCAGGAACTGGAAAGATTAAATTAGTTAAAAGCACATTATTAACCTAGGCTGAGCTGGGACTGAGGCAGACTACCTACAGCACATTCCTTCTACCTTTAAAAATCCAAATCTATTTTACTACCAGTAATGCATGGATTTTGGCTGAGCATTTGCGGGACAAACTAACCTGCAAATCCTTTTTTTTTTTTTTTTTTTTCCCCCTTTTAATAGAAAGTCATTGTCTTTTATAGAAGTCTAGTAATAAAAAGACTTGTCTGAAAAGTTTTGCCTGTGCACCAAATAATTTGATTCAAAAACACTGCTGAAAGAAACTGTTGGAATTTGTAGATCGGTTGTCTTATGTTCCCAATCTACAAGGCAACACTTTGGATAGATCTCATAATAAAAGTTGCAAAATTGTTGCATAGTTAGATATAATCTGTTTGACGAGCTCAGTTCAGACAGTGTACAACATTAAGTTCTTGAACTACTACGATCTCTTATCAAAAGAGACTTCAAATTTGAGATGAAATAGATTATTTTCTGTAGAAAACCTACGCTGCTTTCTTTCCTACTTCTCCCCAACATTTATTAGAATGCCCAAATTTTAGTTGAAAAAGTGTTTTAACAGAAAATATTTGACTGACCTACTTTACAGCCTATTGTTTGAGAAAAATGGTTTACTCAAAACTGTTTAAAACCAGATCTTCATTATGGAGGGAAGCTGTGATTTAGCCCAGGTCACATGGCAACTAGGTGTCAGGGCTGTCTTTGGGAAGAATTTCCCTTCTTCCTTGTCTCTTGATCATGTATCTCTTCTCCCTCAAATAATTTCTACTGCTATATGCGGGACTGAACTACCACTCTGGCTGTCCACAGGAGTACAAATGCTTCTCAGAATATTTTATTGAAGTTGTTTTTGTAGTAAATTCCAATATGGGAGTGTCCCACCATTAGTGTTTGAAATGTGAACCCGCACCTTCACATTGCGCACAACGCTGTCATCTTTTCATTGAATATTTCCAAATATATAACATTTATTTTACTGCCATGGTGATATGAAATCACTGTAGCAGCACTTGCTGTCATTGGAAGAACTGGGACTGTTTGTTCTTCTAAGCTGACTAATGAAGAAATGGAAGAAACCAGTTTCATCAATCTCACATTTTTGTGCTCTGGTAGTTTTGAAAAAGATAACTTTTTTTTTTTTTTAGGTCTCCCAGTGAATAAGGTGTCTTAATAAACTTTTCCCTAACTTTACTAAACCAGATCGTGTAAATGCTATGGAATGGGCTTTTCCTATACTGGTCAAGCAGAAGGAGGTATTTGCTGACTGGCCGTCATAGTCCTCTCTGGTGTGGTTGTAGGTGGTGTGAAGCAGTGGAAGTGACTGAGTACTAACATCAGGGGGCTAAGTAGCCAAATGGAGAAATTTATGGTAGCAGCAGGGGAAGTGAAATGGGCATCATAGGGACAACATGTATAGCAACAGTCTTGACTGGTATAGATGTGAAGAATATTTGATCTTCAGTTGAGGTGGGTGGTTTTGCACCAGGTGTTAGTAATTAAATTTTCTGCAAAAGAGAAATGAAAAATCACTTGGGAGAATGCTGAAGTAACCTCTATCTGGCAAGTCTGCTCTAGACCATTTGGGCTGACTTTAAAGGGAATAGACATGTGTCTCTGCTGTTAGAGAGTGACAATTGGGAATTGTACTATTATGTGAAAGTTCAACTTCCCACATTAGAGGTAGAATGTTGCAGAGTGCAGCAAAAAACAACAAAACTGATACTATTTTAGGGTTTTTTTTTGGTAACCATTGAAGGCCCAGAAAAAAGATAGGCGTAGAAAATAACTTTGGATAATATGATTGACTACAAATGAAGGAATTGTTGTAAAACACGTTTACCTTCAGTTTATTACTGCATTGTTGTGGTGACTAGATAGATTATTTTATTTTTGGATATCACCAGTTATTTCTTCACTGCCTGGTTTTGCCAGAGTTCCTCGAGAGCTGCTCAGTAGGAATTGCAAACTGCTTCCCAAGTGGTACAACACAATCTCCCACTTTGGTTTACAAGTACCCAGAGAAGTTCATCTGCAGCACTGCTTCATTCACGTTTACTGTCTGGATTTAAAGAATGTGGTAAGTGTTTTAGAGTTTTCTGTCCTTTTAACAGTCCTGCAGCTTTGGTGTGGGAGCTATGTGTTTCAAGATGCTGGAAGTTGATTCCTTGCCTTCTTGGGAGGTCGGTCTCTGGTTTCCTAAGAGACAGGTTGGGAAAGGCTTGACGGTTTTCTTGTTTTAATTTCCTTTTTGGCTTCTTATGAAAAAGAGATGCTTGTGGGAGTGGTGTTCTATAGTTTTATCAGTGCAAATAAACAGAGGAGCCAAGAGATGACATCCTGGCATAGACCTTGTATACAGTGGAGAAAACTAAAAATTCTGACAAACTGAAGTCCGTTTCCTACTACTGGCCCATCCATAGCTGGGAATGGGGAGAATAATGAGAAGAGAGAGTTGCTATGCATATGAAAAAGCCATCTGAGTAGCGTCCTTTCCTAGTGTTACGCTAATAGGATTACAGCCTGCCACTGTAACTGTCTTTAATCATTTGCTTGTCCAGATCAAGACATCTTGCCTCTTTGAGTACGTCATATAATGTAATATATGTGTTATGTAAGATAATGAGCTGAAACAAACTTTTAAAAGAAATCCCTTTGCCTGTTACAGAAAGGAACAGGATTCCCATGGTTCGTACAGTGCAGAGGAGAACTCAACACCCGATTAGTAGTCCACTGCATGGCATTTAAACCCAGCATAATGATACAAAAATCAGCAATGGTTTATAACAGCAACCTTTTCTTTGCTTTAGAAATATTTTAAATATACACAGCCAGGATCTTATTGAGAGGAACTCTGCAAAATACGAGGGTATTCCTTTGTTGCTGTTCTCTGGACAATGAATTTCCCCAAGGGGGAAGGAGCAGAATTTGGTGACATCCAGAGGAAGCCATAAAAACTCACTGCAATGCTCACTTATGAACAGACTTACCTAACAGGAGAAGAGAATCAAATGGTGCAATCTACCACCATGTACCTGTTACCTGCAATTGTAGTTAGTTATGGTAAGGAGGAGAAATAATGGTTCATTGAGTGAGTTCAGTTCAATTTCCTTCCCCTTTGTAGTGCTCAAGGATAGATCATTGAGTTCCTTCTGCTTAACAGGACAACTGCCTTGACTTATAAAGGCAAATAATCTGCCTTGCTCCTTAGACACTGAAAACGAGTAGCTTGGTCTCTGCTTAGCCTTGCAAATATAAGTAATAGCAGAGAGATGTTCTGAGGTTTTGAAAAGAAGTCTGCGATATTTGGCTTGGATGCAAGGGCAATGGAAGAAACAGAAGAGGCAACACCCCGTCCCCCTAAGCCCGAACCTCACACGGCTTAATTTTCTGGAATCTCCCACTGTAGAATGACACATCTGTCATGACAAGAGTTGCATCCAAGCAGGAGTAAGGCTGGGTCCCTCTTGAGAATTTCAGTGGATGGGTTGCACTGTTCCTCCTTGAATATCTAACCTTTTCTGCCATGGCAAAACTACTTCCTCAGTCATCATCTTTGCAAGCTTAAAATGCCTTATGCCATGACAACAAATCTCTTCCAGCCAGCTTCCGCACGAAAGAAAAAAATGTGTTGTCATGTAATGAATGAAGTTTCATAATTTTCCCATGTTGAACGTTCCATTATTTTGTACAGAATCTCTTTTCTGTATATGTGTTTTTTCTCCTTTGTTTTGAAATCTGAGCTACTTCCATGAGCCAGCCCATTATGAGTTTGGGAGAATCAAAGCTGATTTTACAGCTGGAGGGGAGACCTTGTGAAACTTAAAAGATCTATGGGTTTTTGACTACAAACCAGAGAAAGTGCAGCAGTTTTAGTCTTGAGTGCCACGGCTCAGATTGCTGTCAGAGACATCTCTCTCTCATATGATTGTCTTCAAAGTATTCTTCCCCTTGATATGCTTAAATGATAGCATGCTGTGCTCTGAATAGACTGCTGAGGCTGCAAGATAACAAATGTATGTTTACATAAGTAGTCATTGCTATTTCTTTTCTTTTTTTTTGTACTTTTATCAAAAAGGATGTGACATTTTTGTCAAAATTGACTCTAAACGCATCTCCAATGTTACTGGCATAACAGCCTTTGTTAAGAAGGCTTTAGGGTTCTGTGAAAACTAAAGCAAATCTTTGAATAATAACACATGTAAGCTTTAATTCAAAAATGTACTAGAAATAGTAGAAAACAGACAAAGTTGTCATGAAAACCGCTAACACCTTGATATGGGTGAAAAAAGCAGCTTTCATCCAGAGACCACAATTATTTGCAAAAGAATCTGTAGGTTTCTGAAACATTTTTTCTATGCAGTTCTGAAGGTAGGACTGCTTTTAATTTTCACAAAAAGTATGTGTGGATTCACACATGTACACAAATGACAACCATTGTGTGTTGTGCTGGGTGAATAAAAAAATAGTTTTGGAAGATGAAATTGCTGAGAACCAGAGAGATAGACTAAGAGGAGGATTTTATTTGCCTCTTATGTTTGAATAAAGATTTTTCATTTTGGATAAAATGTTCTTGTTGACTGAGCACAAGAGAGAAAATGTACATATAAAATAAATGTTTGGGCATGATGTGGAATAGAGAGAGAATATCTGACAAGTCTGGCTGATCAGGAAATAAAATAGCAGCTGAAACAAAGAAGAAACGAAGACTGGGTTTATAGCCTGTATTTTAGATAATCTTCTATTGATTTTTTCTTGCTAAAAGTAACTCAGCAGTTATTCAACATTCCTAGCAAATATATAGTATGTATCTTAATATGGATTTACACAGACCTTTTTTAAATTCAGGTTTTTAAATTATCTAAACATTACTTTGGACGATGATAGGTCTGTGTCATTTAGGTAGATTTTTTGAAATGTCACCTTCTCTATCTTTACAGAGCTCTTTCAACTCAAATATTTAAGTGTTACAATAATCTTTGGAATGTAGAGAACTGACAGTTCTGCCCAGAAGACGCACTATGTTCTCAAAAGCCTATTATATACACTTTGAGAGATCTGAAGTACAGAGTGACTTCAAATAGGGAAAGACAAGTCAGATCTTGGTTGTTTGGTTTTTTTTTGGTGTTCTTCAGGTTCATAAGAAAAATACATTCACAGAAAAGATTTGAGATGGTTCAGCAAAACAAGTAGAACTTAGACCAATGTTCCAAGCCTGCTGGGACATAAGTACATTCATAACTGTTTATAGAAATTGTCCACAAAGCCCAGAAATTTATCTCTAGGGAGTGGACATACACAGACAGATGGCTGGGGAAGAGTGAGAACAGGTGAAACATACATGCTATTTCCACCCTCGTACTTTTCAGGCTGACTATACTCACCTCAGAGAATTTCCTGAGCATGTTTATGCCTAGCCTGCGTTGTGATCTATAATGCATCTTTACAAGCACCTGTTTGCTTCTAAATGCATGCACAGTGGTGAGGAGTTCCCCAGGTCTACTCTACCCACTCCATTGAGAACCACCCTCCTTAAATTTGTTTTGTACCAGTGTCATGGCAGCTTCATAGGCTAGATCCTACTTCACCTTGGAAGAAACAGGGAACAGTCAATCCCTATCTCTGCTTTCTTTGTCATTCAAGATTTCATAGACTTCAACCATCTTCCCCCATGTCGTCATTTCCAGGCTGAAAAGTCCTCTTCCTTATAGAAGGAAGACTCTGTACTTTGAGAAGCCTTGCTGCTCTTGTCTGAATCTTTCTCAGTTCTAACATATTCTTTTTTAGGTGATGTGACCAGAACAACATACATTACTCAAGGTACGAACAAGCCACCAATACATACAATGGTACAATTAGGGAGCAGAATAGCATTTGACTGGATTAGGATTACCTCAGTTTCCGTAATAATCTCACAAAAAGCAGGCATAGCATTTCTTGGTTTGGTCGTGAAACGTGTATGTAAGTAATCTGTATTCCTATGTGTCTGCCATGCAATAATTCTTTCCAAAATAACAGGTTTCATTTAAATTTTGCAGGAAACCCTCCTCAGGTTGCTGTCTTTATAGAGCTGGATGGGTCTTGGGTCTTTTGATGTGCTAGTGTGTATGGCTTCTTTTGTTGTTGTTGTCAGTATTTCTGTAAAGACCGGGCGCCTATTTCTGCTTGTCCCACAATGCTGAGAGGGCTTAATAATGTGCAAGAGGTAATAAGTAAGACTTAAAGTCAAGTTTTAGCTGAAAGAGCAGAAACTCTTTGTGAAATACGAATCAAATATATTTGTAATTCTGCTCTAGCTTGACAACTGGGTAGTTATATAAACACTATATTTTCTTTCTGAAGGTACTGCAGACCTATTCCTGCTATTAGAGATGGGAGGATTAAAGTCCATAGGGTTCAGGGAATTGCTGCTTTTGGATTCTGAGACAAAGCTGGAGAGATAGGCTTATAGCTCAACATCACACTACTCTGTGTTGGCAAGCTCTTGCCAGAGTCTTTCCGCCCTGTCCTTCTTGACTTGGAGACCTAACAGCTTCAAGGTGTGGTTTTCATGGAGTTACTCAACCATTGGTATCTTCCTTCAGTTATAGGGAGTGATGACTTCTCATATTATTTAAAAAAAAAAATTATTTTTTTTACCCTAAGCTTTCTATTTCTAATCCAATACAAACGCATTTTTGAAGACTTGCATCACCTGCTGCTGTGATATTTGGAATACAAATGCAAATAAGTTCACAGATTTTTTTTTTTTTTTCTGGGCATAAGTGCCTTGGATATTTGAGAGGTACTATTCCTGGTTTGGTTTGCTGCCCTCTGTCTAATGTAGAGTTTTTAAATGATGTTCTGCTTCCTTGATCACTAGTATTTAATCTGTCCAATGTGCGATCGTTTACTGTTACAGAATTGATCTCGACTAGGAACAGCGAGGCAATAACCTTATGTCTTAATTAACCAGAATTCATGATACAGAATTTATGTTGACTTTCTGCTTGCATGTCAGCACTGGAGGACAGGCAACGTGTGACACAGTGAAAATCCCAATAAAAGAGTAATAAATCTGAATCGGCAAAATAATTACTCTTGATTTAGCAGGCGAGGTCCTACAGACAGAGCTACTGAATAAAAATGCAGACCTATAGATATCTGGTGAGAGCTGCTGTTGACTCATGCTAAAAATTATACAGCAAAGTAGTGTATGTATTCTGTAAAGCTCAAGGTTTCTTCTACATTTGGAGTTTGCCAACGAGACTTTGTGTTGAATAAAAATGACGTATCTGGGCCAGATCCATCTAGTCCTGTATCTCATCTCTGAGACAGTAGTGGCAATATATGGCAGGATAGAAGAATAAGGCAAAGATATAGTTCCTGAGTCAAAGGTAGTGTCTTTGAGTTTAAAAGTGAGCAATGCAGATGGCAGGTTGACTAATAAGCTCTTTATTCAGCCTGCCTCGTCTGTCACCGGCGTTAGTGTTGGGGTCAGGCTCTGCTTATCAGCGTCTCCAAAGTGCTGCACTGACAGTACTGTGTACATGACTAAGGACTATAATGTCTCAGATTGCGGTACTAATATCCTTCATCCAGACAGAAGATAAAACTCTGACCTGAAGAAGTCAAATACAATTGCTCATGTTTCTGAAGCTTGAATTGTGGCTTTATCTTGAAATGCTAAGGGACTGCATGAAGCCTGTTGTAGAAATCAGTCTTACAAAAGCTTAGTTGACTACTCTGCCGTGTTCTGTTGATACTAGGATAAAACAAGTAAAGGTTTAATAAGGATTTCAAGCAGGTAGCCCACACTATTCATTTTACATGAATGGTTATATGCTCATGTCTGTTTAGCTATTCATTACCTTGCCCTTTGGTACAATTGCTAACTAAAGACTAATTCATTCCTATTTTTATTAAGGCAAGTGTACTTGGTGCTGTAATGATGAGCAACAGACTAAATCCATGGTGGAAGAGAATTACAGCTGGAGCCAGAGGGGGTTTAGGAGATCAACATAACGTTTTTTTGGTGGAAGAAAATGGTAGTTTAATAAAATATGAAACAGGATTAATGCTGTAGATGACCTTAAAATACTGAATAGCAAAGAGCAGAGTGGCAATTACACATATGTGTATGGCAGTAACTGGCTGATGGTGAGTGCCGTGTTTAAAAAAGACAATCAAAACGGTATAAAAGGCTGTAAATACTGAACGCTTGTGTTCATACAATTTAATGTGAATGCTAGCTTACCAGAGAAGCAAACAAAAATAAACTTGACTATTCTGTGAAAACATAAACAAACTGGTTTGGAAAGAGAAATTTATTAAAGGAAACTTCACAGTGTTTACCTATGGTGTTATAACTGCCTGGCCAGGCTTGACAGTCTCTCAGGTTGGTTTTCCACTCTACTTGGACCTGTATCTCTCTCTGTTCCAGGACCCTCACTGTGCACCAAGGGTGTCCACGCGGCAGGACGTTTTCTTCTGCTGGGAGGAGTCCTTAAACCTGCTCTGTGTGTGTAGTGCTGCACTAGGATCCCACAAACAGCAGGTGACTTCTTTGGCGTTGTTTTTTTGGAGACTCTTAGCCATGGGCTGATGCTGGGGAACGCAGTCTGCCTCCAGCAGGTTCTCCCAGAACTCTGAGGGTGATAAGCTGTATTTTTCCCCAAGACCTCACTCGTTATGTTTATAAATGCTCATTTTTTCAAAGTAAAATCCAACAAGCATTTCTCATGTGTCTTAGTTCAACTGAGATGTGTAATAGGTTCTTGCCTTAGCCTTTTATAGTAACCTTTTAATTTAATTCACAGCAATGCTGACCAAAACATAGGAGAGAATGCTGAGATTTGCCTACACCCAGTGTCAAAAATAAGGCATTATAGGAATGATTTGGGACTGAATTATCATTCACCTTCCGTTATTATTGAGTTTTAGGCTATATATACTGAAATGGCTTTTCAATGTCTTTTGCTAGAGTTTTTAAAACTATTTAATGCATTTTTAATAATGCTGTGACATATTTTCCAAAGATGTTGGTTTAGTTTTATTAGAAATTGATCCAGTTTTATTATACATTTTTAACACTAGTAGTACCTAGACTTACGTTAGCAGATATTTCATGACAGCTATCCTTTAGTTTTGTAAATGTTTACGTTTGTAGTAGACATGCCAAGTAATCACGTGCCCACTGGTATTAAGGCCTTGTTCTGCTTTCATCATAAACTGGTTTTCCCAAGTGCAGTTTATTTGTGTTGAATTTGCAGTGTGAGGTTAAAAGTCTTTGGCACTTAAAGAGGGACGGTAAACTGAGCGATTTCACTGAAACCTGGCAAACTTGCTGTGCTGTACCCCAGTCTGGATGGTGCAACCAGTCACTGCATTCCCTGCGACCAAACGCCTCGGCTCCGACAGGAAGGTCTGGGAGTTGTATGGGTGTAAAAGCAATATGGCTTCTTTCAATAATGCTCAGTTATTGTGACTTCTGAGCATTTTCAATATTAAATCCTGATTATGGATAATACACGCTGGTTCCAAGGCAACAATTTTAATGTGGGCTGAACAGCCTGTTCGTGGAGCAGGGTGCTGCATGCCTCCATGGCTCTTGCAACTGTCAGCCTCTAAGCATGTTGCAGTTGGGGGCGGGGGGGGGAAGAAGATGCAGCTAATGTCTGTTACGTGTTGTTTAGTCTCAGCTTTTCCCCTGGAGGACAAATGTGCGTGCTGTTATTTGTACTGTTTTGTATGGGGTTTGTTTCAAAACAACCCACAGCTGTATTCTTGTGGTAGCAAGAGAAAAGGGCAAGGTTAAAGAAGTGTGCTTTGCATACGGATTGGGATGTGGTAAGACTTGTCTTAGCTTCTGTGAGAATTTTTGGACTGTCCTTCAGGAAAACTCAGTATCCTGCACAGCTGAGCGTCGCCTTTATGTAAACAAAGTTGTGTTGTGGCAGTGTGTCATTGCTGCTGACAACGTGATTTTCAGCCTGCAGCTTTGGGAGACGTCTTGAATATATACCTACAGTACCCGAAGGCCACTTTGTGGTGAGCAGATAACAACGGTGACCTGGTATTAGGCTTTCTTCTGTCGGAAGCTGTGACAGGAGAGCAGAGTAAGTCAGAGCTGCTTGTGGTAGTTTTAATTGCAGAAGAGAGGTGTTGCAGCATCATTTATCCGGGGTTTATTAGGAGTTTTGTCTCTGGGCACGCTCTGCCGTTGTAGTAGGTACGTGTCAGTTAAGACTGTGGCGTCTTCCACAGAAAGAGGATAAAGCTTTTAGCTGGTTAGAGATGGTAAGAACCAACCAGAAAGACATCACTTACAATTTCTCTGTGCAGGACACTAGCATTCAATGGGGAATTAAACAGGAAGCAATTTCCCATTTCTTGAAATATGTTGATACTTTTTTACCCCCATATAAAGTTCTGCAGAACTTTATAAAGAAACTGGAGGTTTATGACCCAATGTAACAGCAAACCTAAGTAGTTGCTTAAGTTTAAGCAGACTGGCAGTCCTTTAGAAATCAGAAGATTAAACCCTGGCACCAGTGGAGTGAGTAGCAGATCCCCACTGACTTCAGTGAGCCAGGATTCAATCTAATTCCCTAATTTAATGATCATGTTCTTCAGAAAAATTATTAGAAAGATAAATGTTCAGTAATTGTTTTGAGTATTTTTGATGAAACCTGTTTGCTTAGGAGAAAGCTTTTCCATGACAGTGAAATAACTACTTTTGTGATTTCAAAATGAGTAAGAGATTAATTTGAAGGTGAGGTAGTACATTTGTGGACTATTCTCTCTAGTTAGTGGTATTGGACTCCCTTGTTGTGGTGAATCAGTTTCCTTCATTTGCTCACTTTTCCATCTTAGACTGTTGAAATCAAAGATGACAAAAGAGGTTTAAAATACTTAAAATCAACTCCTAAAATAACATTTTAGTTTTTTACATTCAGACCTGAATACAATTATTTAGAAGACAAGAGCCTGGGGAAAGAGGATCTTTCTCTTGTTAACAATTTCCCCTTTATTCATTCTGATTTAATTGCCCTGAAGCAAAATGTCTTTATATATTCCATTAAGAGGAAGAAAAGGGACTATGGTTTGTTTTTTTTTCTGTTGCAAGGAGAGAAAACATGATTTGGCAGTTTCTATTCAAATAAACAGTTGCATTTACTATTTTTGCACTGGAGAATTATTTTGCATTTGTAGAATTAGTTCTGAAGATCTGACCAGGTTTTCTGAATGAGGTGCCTTGTGTGTTTGGGGAGAAAAAAAAGAAAAATCAAACCCAGAAGTTGCCTGAACAAGTCCTACTTCCACACAAGAAAGAAGATCACATTGTTACTGAAATGTGGGTCACAGCAGGATACGCTTCATATGTTTAATTGAATCTTTTTATGAATGGCACACTTTCATGCATTTCTTATTAAAGGAAACATAGTGTTTTCATTTATTAGGAGGTAGGAGCGAGACTTGTATTAAAGAGCTTATAGGGTATAATTTATTCATCACCGGCTGCTAGTGCTTCCGACCTGTGAGGTGATACCTTATGAGAGGGCTTTCTAAGGGCAGGAGAGTCGTGATTTCAGCTGATGCCCTGGGGAATATCACCTTCAAGGACATGCTCTCCTCCTCCATAGAGATCTTGACTCAAAGGCCAGCTGGAGGGTGGGAATGCCATTTGAACAGTATCTCTGGTAATACAGCATTTGAAGGAAGGTTGTTTCTCCTTTTCCATGCCCTTAACGAGCAAGGGAGTACAACAATGAGACAGTGAGTTACCAACACCAGCTGAGGTGAGTATTGCGTACAGCATTACATTTCCAAGCAGAGATGTAAGCTGGGAGTCAGCCCTACTTCTGCATGGGCCCCGTGTTAGCTCATACAGAGAGCCATCTTGGGTGTCTCTGCCCTGCGTTGCGTTATCTTCCCATTTAGGACTCAGTTTTTCAGGGAGCCAGACAGATGTCTTTACACCAAAATATCCTAAAAATTGAAGCTCTGATCCAGACAGAGCTTGCTAGTAGGTTAGCTGCAAAAAAAATGTCTTCTCTTCCTAGGCAAGAATGATCTAAGATTACAGTTCCCTTGTGCTTGGAGAGAAGGCAAGGCTGTAGCAAGACTGGGAAAGATGCAAAAGTAATGCACTGGTCCTTTTTTCTACTGCAGAAATCCACAGGGGTGTGATAAGAAGATGATGTTGGGTCTTGTCTGTACTGATGCAGAACTGTGCGGTGATGTCTTTATTTGATTGAGATGTATTCCCTTTGATGGTAGGATAACTTGCTAAAAGGAAACAGCATCTGATTTGGACAGATGTCTGTCATTATAATTATAAGCTTTCAGGTGGTTATGGACAACAAAAATGGTCAGAATCAAAGTATTTAGGCTGCCTCCCAAGTGTGTTCTAAATCAGGCTGAACCCTCACTCAGAAATTTGAAATAGATAAGTGCATCCTCCCTGGGGACTCTTATGCACACAGATACAAAACATTTTTATCAGAGAAAAGTAAAATGAATTTGGTAAAGCCAGAAGCTGAATCCATAAAAAAAATAAGGACTAAAATGCATGTGTCCCTCCTCTGTAACATTAGCATGAGTCCACTTCACTATTTCCTTTCCAGTAACATCCAGAATTGGTCCACAGTTTCAGTCCTGTGGAACTCCCAATTTGGAGTGGTAACAGTAACTGCAGAGGGGTTTTAGAAAATGGTTTGGGTTTTTTTTTTGCCCCCCCCCCCNTAAGATCTCAGCTCTGATGCTCTCTTGTTTTATCTCTCTCCACAAGGTTCTCAGCTGGTGCAATTTCTTATTGTGGAGTAATCTGTTCTCTGTCTTGCACGGGAAGCGTAATCTTTGTTGCCTCTGTTAGGCAAGTCAACAGTAGGGAGAGAGAAGAGTATTTGGGGCTCTGGAGCAGAATCATTGCTGGGATTTCCTGCTTGCCTTGGGAGCCTTTTCTTCTCCCCAAACACCCCTTCAAGGCAAGCACTTCTCCTTGTCTAAGCCCAGGACTCCCTTTCAATACCAGATTCGTATTAGCCAATGTTTATGCAACTTTCCAAATGTTACAGGAGAAGGAAGAAATTCTTTGACAGCTATAATTTTGGGATGTGGGCATACATGATGGTAACAGCCCAGCACACGAGCTAATTAGTAGATGATTACTTTAACAGGAAAGGAAAACATACTATAAATACTTTCTTGTATTCCACTTGTCCTCATCAAGCACTAACCCTGATCTAAGCCACTTCCATCTCTTTTTTCCTTTTTGTTTTGATATTTTAGGAGGCTTTTTTCCTAGGGCTGTTAAATCTGCTTTACTGCTTTTCCGTATCTTATTTCAAAACATGACCTTATGCAGGATTCAGTTCATCAGTTAACAATTAACAAACAGGCTTGTTTCCAGTCATAAATACTTAAGTTCTCTAAATGCTGTTCATCCTGATCTCTTTTAAAGGAGAATCATTTATGCAAACTCCTCTAACCTTGAAATGGAATTCAGATTGCCTGAAATTACCTGCAAATGTTTGAATTAACACAATAGAAGCCTTTCTCACTTCACAAGCATTTTTTGAGTTCACGGTCACTCCTCGGCCTCACCTACGGAAGGGTGATTTTGGATTTTTGTGTCCTGCTTCACATCACATATTCCTAAAAGGATGATCAGCACTGGCACACCCACTGCTTAGCTAGAGAGGATTTACGTAGGCTGAAAGGCAGGTCACTACTGGCAGTCGGCAAATTGCCTGTGTCCTACACCCCATGCTCAGACTTTTCAACTCTCTTATTGCCATGGTCAAAATATGACTTGCAACAGGTAACAAATTTCCCCGGTTATGGGGCTTCCACAGGAAAGGGTATTTTCTGTGTCCTCATCCACTGAAATTTTGACATCTCCATGTCTGTGACAGAGCGAGAGGCTTGGGATTTTTCTCTGCTGGAGTCAGGCAGTCACGGAATTTTCTGTTTTGATAAAAATTCAGAGGTCTTGAAACTGCACTTGTGGCTTAGATTACCTGTCCCCCTTTTTTTTTTTTTAAAGGGTTCAGCCTGCAGCCAGCATCTGATCTTTGGGGAAACAAAGGCAAAGGAGCCAGCCATTCTGGAGAGGTTATCCAACCTCGAGGACTCCCAGACCCATAGCCATCTGCCAAGAAGCTGGCAGAGCCTAGACTGATCTGCAGCAAAGCCTGGGATTCCAAACCACTTTGAGAGGTGGCGCCAATGGAGCCAACCTACAGAAGAGCTGAAGGCTGATGTGTGGGTGCTTCCAGGCTTTCAGCTCCCCGACATGTGGCGAGGAAGACTTATGGGATTAAGGGTAAGGAAGGAGTCAGCTTCCAAGCTGATCTCTCTCTGAACAAATTAATTCCAGTGGAACATTTTAGTGAGAGCCATTTCCCAGTGGAAAAATGTAGTGCTGGAACATTGTCTGGCCAGCTCTGGTTCCTGTTTTATTCAGGGCTTGAGCACTCCGGTCCTAATTCTTCAGTTCCTTAAATTTCATCCAGGCATTTACACCTGTCGGATGTGGGTTTAATAGGCTTTGCTGTTCTGCTTTTATGCCTTTCTTTGTGCTTTTCCAATATAAATAATACTAGCACAGTAAAAACAACAGAATAAATGGCTAGGAGAGATGGGATGCAATAGGAAACCAAGATGTCTGTCATTTTCAAAAAAGTGAGATATATTCAATCCACTGCCTGTTTGGTTTCTAGGTACTGTTCACTTGATAAGGGAATATAAGGCACTTTGGAAAATTTTGAAAAATCAGTCCTTTGGAGGAGAAGCAAGGATTGTACCTGCTGACAGATGGTTTGGTTTCCAGACACCTGTGGTTTGTGCCATGTGCCAAGAGTTTTGCTAAGTTCATTCAAAAGATTGAGATGTCAGGAGGGAACGGTGGGACACCCTGAGTTCTGCAGTCAGCTGAACTCGGCTCATTAGGCTAATGTAACAGAGGAGTTATCCGCCCCTCTTGGTCCACAGGTGCTCTGAAATTTATGCAAGGTTTTCTGTCATCTTGGGAAGCACAGGCCCTGATCCTCCACAGCGTAAAAATCAAGTAGAACACCTCAAGGTTAGAACAATGCAGAGACTTCTTAGCGGCTCCTTGTGGCTCTTGATCTAACTGTTAGTGGAAGGTACATGGCTGGACCATCCCCATTGCTGGTTGCTGATGGATTTCCCGAGGTGGTCCTGGGAGCTTGGGCAGTAGGCACACTCTTGAAACAAGCTCATTTGTGGTAGGGAGTTGACTGGGCACCTGCTTCTCCCTCAGGTTTTCTAACACTCTCAGTGCGGCTGAAGTAGCATTTTGAATAAAGACAGTGCTCCAAAGAAATTATTTCAGTTAAGATGACCATGTGGAAGGGTTGCAGTGTATGTTTTATGTACTCATCACAACCTGGCTCACCTGAAAGACTGCTGTCTGCAATAGCTAAGGCTCCTGGTGGAATTCAGGGTCCTCTTCAAACAGAAGTAGGTTATGACAAGTCAGCTTTGAAATAATAAAAATTTGAATAACCCATGTCAAGGACTGCCATGCTCAGTGAAAGCGTGCACTCTCAAGGTCATCCTAAAGTAGCAGAAATAACTCAATACCACAGCTGGCACCCAGAAGTGCAGCAGCAATGATAAGGTACATCAAATCTCTGATCCAGCAAACTACTGGGAGCACCTAGTGTGCTGCTCTGTATGAAACACAGAGTTCTAAAAGAACAACTTGTTTTTTTTCCTTAGCTCTGGTTCACAGAGCTTATGTCTATGTTTGTCCAGGCCGGCCACAATACACAGCGATGCCCCATCCCCATCTGCATGCTCAGAGGATGAAGTACAGCTTTTTCTTGTCCTGACCAAAGGAGAGCTCCTACATCCTTCAGTTCAGGTGGTGTCACCTCCGTGTCAGAAACGTGGCAGTCAGAAAGGGCACCGTGAGGACCAGTGAGAAGTGTGTTTGTGAAGTGGTTTGAGTCGTGGCAGAATGAAAGGAGGACTCAAAGAAAAGGAAACAAGGAAAGAGTAATGGAAAAAATGATTCCCACCCAAATTGAATCAGCAGGTAAACCTTCTGTAAGTCCATATGTTTGTAGCATTCATAGTAAGATAATGTTGAGATAAAACTGTAACAAGGCAATCTAGCTCCTAGATCACCGAGTTGAATTTGGAGGAACAGATGTACATATGCCTTGCTTTAACAGAGAAAAGCGTAGGCCTCTGAGTCTATGGTGTATGTTTGTGGTCTTGGCATGTATCCTAAAGGCCAGACATCTACAGAAGGGAGGGACTTTAAATAAACTTATACATATACACCACCTTCTCCTTGACACTAAAGCAAGTTAACTAGCCAGCTGAAAATTTTAAGGTGTCTGAACGTACCAGTTGGTCATAAAACGAATGGCTGTTTAAGGGGAGATGGGACCTGTTTATGCCTAATTAGATTACTGCCAGCTGTATCTGTGTGGCTTAGGTCTAGCGAGACCCAAGAACATCTGGTCCTCATATGAGGACAAAGAGGGATTTTGGTTGATGGGAAGAATGCATTGCTCATGTGACTGAGGCAGATGGCAAAAAGTGTGAGGGTAGGAAAGTTCCTCTGGGAGTCCCTGGTTAAGGGAAGCACGTAAGAGTCAGTTTCTAAACACTGTAGGCCATGTTAGCTGGAGCAACCTCCTGCCCAATAAATTGTTTCTTGAGGCAAACTGTATCTGAAAAAAACAGATTTTTGATGTAGCTTGTTTTCTTCCTACCTTGATAAGAAAGCTGGCATGTAAATCCACAGAAAGACACCATGGCTCTTGTGTTATTTTATGCAAGACGTAATCTGTACTGAAACCCTGGTCCTGGAACAGGGGAAAACTAGTCTTTTCTCCAACTTTTTTAAGAAGGTGGTTGTGATTAAAACAGTGAATGAAGGAAAAGAACTTGGACTTCCATTGTTAAAATGTTCTGTTTCACCAAATTCTTTGGTGCATTGAGCTTCAAACCCTGTTACTGCTAGGTTGCGAATAGCAGGACTTTCACTAGCTGTAGGCAGTCCTGGGTCCCTGGAGCTTTGATAACCAGAAAGAAAAGTCTCAAAGTTCAGCATCTGAAGAAAGAAGCCCAGATTCTTCTTCTGGTAAATAACAGCGATTAAGTAGTGTTGTTCCTGTGTTTGCACTAGGTCGTGGAAGTCATGTGATATTCCCCTTGTGCAGCACCGTTTTGCCTTTATGTCCTCTCAACCTGACTATTGCAGCTCTCTGGCCCAAATCCCAGCTCTTCAGCAGGAGCAGAATGCTGCAGTCTGCCCTCATATATATGTGTCAGGAAACATGAATGTCAATGTTATTTTCCAACAATTATGTTGGCTCCCATCTGCTTTAGAATCCAGCTCAAAGCACCCTGCATCTATTTAAAACTCTATTTGACAATCTGTATATCAGCACAAAGTTACTGTTTAGCTTTTTCTTGAAAACAAAATACAAAGAAAGGAAAGAATTTTGTTGAAGTACATTAGTGGATCTTAAAAGCTGGAGCTCGTGTCAGCCACTGTGTTCTCTGTGAATCTGGCAAAAACAGTGCCTGGCTTATCTGTTACAGAAAACTCCTGTGATCCAAGTGTATTTCTGCTGCTGGAAACCATTGTCATTTTCTTATCGCTCATTATTTACACCAGGAGAATGAATCCTAATTAATTTTTGTTAGGTACTTCCTGTGATTGCTCAGCTTTCTAAAGGGAAGGCGGAGGTCAAGAATCGGCGTTCATGGAAGGATTTTCTTTTTTGAGATGTTGTCCAAAGGTTTTCACTGCACCTGGAATTTGTCAGCCATATCCTCTTGGGCTGTGCAGGGGGAGTATTATGCATGAACTTTTGGAGCTAGCAAAAGAGGATGCTCCAGGATTAGAGCCTTAAGCATCCCCCCACACTTTTCTTCCTGTTCCATTTCCCCTTCTTTAGTCCCAGCACTCGCAGCCCCAACCTGCATTTCTGTGGCAGAGATGAGACTTTGGGGATAGGCAATGGCAGGATTGTGAAGTTAAAATGTGAGTATCCCGTAAGACAAAATTCACAGCCTTGCCCTGATCGGGTGAGATTAAAACTCTACAGCTCTACTAAACTTGAAAACATTTATGGTTCTCTCTTGTTGGTCCAAAGACCATCTTATCTATAAACAGATGAGCGCTTATCCTTATCTTTGAAATTAGTTATTCTTAAAATTTCTGCTTAGAAACAAATTATCAGTATTTAATGAAATTAATCCCTTTTTAGTAATGGCATATATACTGTACAGTAGTAAGAAAAAAAATTACAGTAGTGTGTTATTTAATGAACAGACAAGCAGGAACAATTCTAACATTGAAATGAGTATAAGGAAGGTTTTTTTTCTTGTTTATTTTTTTTTAATTTTTTTTTAATGACATTTGGGCATTTGAACCTTGGGCTGCTTGGAAAACAGAAGTCTTAGTCCTTAATAGGCATAGAATATAAATAAGGGGGAAAAACTGTCCAAGTCTGGAGCTGGATAAAAAATGTCCCAGATTTTACAGAGAGCTTGGATTTGGGATTTTGATTTCATTCATTCTAAGGAAAGAAGCCAGGCAAGAAGTTATATGTATTGAAATATCATCACTAGTTTTTGAGTGAATAGATTTGGATCTGAATTTCAGCAGCAGTCAAGAGTCTGGATCAAGGCTTTAATTTAGGGCCATCTTTCATTCAAAATGGCTTCTGTGGGTTTATGATCCTACTTTTTTTTTTGTTGTTGTTTGAAACCCAATACATTTCAGACATTTTAGGCAGCACATTGATTTAAATTGTCAAAGTATAGCAGAATTGTCTGCAGATAATGAACTTGTGGATATTATGGGAAGCTGACACCTGTGATTGTCAACCTTGACCTCCAAACTTCTTTGCTTTAATTAAAATCTTTGTGAAAAGCTTTGTCTAGTCAAAGCTGTCTGAGGAAAGGGCAAAACATACGTATAATTTGTAGTGAATGCACCATAAGGGCTTAAAAAAAGAAACCCATTTCTAATGATGAAAAAAAAAAAGGGGGGGAATAGATATATATACCAGCTCAAGCTTCAGGATAAATTACCTAGGGATGTGGGAAAATCTGAAAAGGCAAAAAGTTCTGTGTTGCTTCCTGACATTTGAGCAAACAGGTTTTTGCAGCTGTGTGTAATTACAAGAAGTTAGAGGACTGTTTATTTAAAAATGATATATTTATACATTTACTAGGAAATACAGGATTAGTGAGAGAGGCATTAAAATATCTGTTAAGCTATCTGTTATAGTATCTGCAAACTGAAACCTTTAAGAAGTAGTATTCTTCCATTCAATCATTTTTCAGTTTCCTGTAAACACAGTCAGAAAGGCATAATCCAAGGGGGAAGTTCAGGGTGGTTCACACATAAACAGAGATGTGCACCTTTTAGGTTTATTTCTCTGTCTGCTATAAATTTAGCACCTGTTTATGTCTCAGGACTTCAGATTATTTTTATTTTGTGTGTTTGTCTTTGTGTCACTTTTGTTAGGTTAGGAAATTGTAATATCTTCATTCCTGATGGGGGAAACTGAGCACTGGACTGATAAATGCGAAAGACTTTAGGACACAGGGGAGATTTAGATGCCCAAATGCAAGACTGACCTCTTACCTGCACAGATAGTCCTACGGACACCTTTGCTAGTGAATTTTTTCTGTTCACATGAAGTAACGCATGTCCCAAATGGCTCATGTTATGGTAGAGCAATCTGCTGGACCTCTATGTAGATCCAGGCAGAATTTGAATACCAGTTGTGCATTCCCTCCACAGCCTGGCTCCCATCAGGATATCAGTCAGGGTATATCTCTTAGACTAGGTTCCACGTGGAGCACAGCCTTGGCATTCATGAGAAAAATGTGTGGAGAAGGACTAAATGGTGACGGTACTGCAGTTTACACAACAGTTTCATGGTTACAGCATTTGATGGTGATGTGATGCAGTCCCTTCTCTACAGTATTTGGGACTATAGTCCACTTGCTGTAGACTTACTGTTCTTGAAAAAGTGGCCCAGCTATCAGAGGATAGTTGGTGTATTGAACAACCTTTAATTTCAATTCCTTCTTTAAAAGTTGTCTGTTAAGTTAAATAGCTCAGGGAACTGAAGCCAGTTTTTCAAAGTCACAGGCTAGCATCCTCCCCATTCATATTAAAACCAGAAGATGGAATTGAGTTTTAATATTTTTCTTGGGTAATTTCTTTTCTTTCTTCATCTTCTTGAATTAATTTAGTGGTGCTGAAAAGTTCTGAAATTATTTCCTGGACTAGATTCATTATTTAAGACAATGGGAGTTGTTTAGTTTACTTCACTGGGAATTAGAACAAGTAATTTATTAAAAGGCAAGATACAGCATGAACAAGCAGTAAAGCCAACTCTCCCTTCTCTTGTTCCTCCTTCAGAGACACACAGGCACTCTCACATGTAATTTCAGCTTTGATGTCCAATTGTGAAAATAGGTTGTTCTCCAGGCTTTTTCATTTCTCAGTGATTTGAGGACAGGTTATGGGTGACCATGTGGGCAACTTCCTATTGCAAACTGGATTAATATCATGAATTCTTCTCACAAGCTTTATCAAATAAGTGCCAGAGCATAACATGTAATATTTAGAATAGATTTTTTTTTTTTTCTGGTTTGAAGCAGTTATGTGGTGGGATGTTCATAATGTTTAAATGACTCCCCTTACTGGCATGTCTTTAGGGGTGAGGAGCAAAACAGAGACTGTGGCTGAAAATGAGCAAACACCCAGTGGGATGGATTTGTTATAATGCAGCATGTCATTAATAGTACTGAAGTGTATATTGCCCCTTCACCAGCAGACAGCATAAGTCATTACTGATGTGCTGTTATCACAGCTGCAAGAGCATTTACTGATAAATCTCCTGAAGTGTGCAGAGCCCCCACACCAGCTAGCTGCTTTATGCATGTGAAAGGTAAATGTGAAAGCTTTTTCTGTGCCCCCAAGAGCATAAGTACTTGCCTTAATTACTAATTACTACAGATCCTGCCCCTGTTCCCATTGAGGTCAGATCTTTGCAGCTGATTTCAATGAGAATGTAATCAGGGCAATAGAGAAGAGGGTGCCTCACAAAGGAAAGAAAACCTTTTATAATAAACCTCAGTAACTATGAGCTTTCTCTTTGCTGCAGAAAGTTGACTTTCAGTTTGGTATAAAAGGCAGACTATGCACTTTTAACCCACTCCAGGACTTCTTCCATAGATAGAAAACTAAACAATCTCAGAAGTAAAAAATAAAAGATGATGTGGGAAATAGCACCTGCAATATGCAAGATTGTCAGTTGGATGGGAGAAGTTCTAAGTGGTGGAGAGAGTATACCATGTTTTGCCTTACAGTGGTGAAAGATGTCAGTACTCTACCTGACGTATTCTGTTAGGTCACCGTTAATAATACCGTATTTCTTCTGATGTTGCCAGTCATAGTTAGAAAACCAGCACTGAACAATGCTATGACACTAGAGGGGGCAAAAAAAACCCACCGACTGTTTCTTTTGCTCTTATTCTTTTAAGCTTTGCGAAGGAGGGATAGAATTAATTTTATGGAGAATCTTAAAGAATATGCCTTAAGGCTTTTGCCTCTTTCTGCTGTTAACAACACTACTGGAAAGCTGCAGGTATTGCTCTGCTAGAACAATCATAACTGTCGATTAACTTCAAGTTCCATCTTACCACAGTGACTTGTGCAAGCATGACTGAATTCGGACAAGGTGGTTGTTTGCATGTCATGTTCTGCCTTAAAAATTATTCATGTCTGCTTATTCTCCTTAATTTTAAACATTATGATGCATCCTCCCCTTACCCTACAAATCAACCTGAATCTGGTTTTGAACACTCCAGTAATTTTAATAATACATTAATTTTCATAGCGTTAAGAATCTTTTAATCTCAGTCTGCCCTAGGATATGATTTTTCACAAGCACTTATCTAATCCTTCTCCCACTGAGGTTAACAGTAAGGCTTCCATTAAATTCAATGGGGGGCAGAATTACGCCAACTTTGTTTTCAAAACAGTACCTGGTTCATAGACCTGCTTGCTGCCTAAGCCCTCAAATAGGAAATTACAATTGAGATTATAGTTTGATAATAAACCTCTTTGTCTGCAGTAAATCAGATGACATGCTGGATCCCAATCTTAATGGTAAGAGAAGTTTAGGTCCCTACTGGTCTGATGCTTAAATCATCTGCAAAACAAACTAAATAATCTGTCGCTTTTAAGAGCCAGAAGGCTGTCTTGTAACACTTTCTTCTGTTTATGGTTCCCATCTTTGCAGTCAGTGAAGAGAAATACTCCTGTAAGCAAAGACTCCAAACTTCTTTTCCCCATAGTAGCCCTAAATTGACTCCTTATTAATTCTTTATATTTTCCTGGCTGTATACAGTGAATGTGGAATATACGGTGGACTGCTGCAAGCAATAATAGCAATATTACTCTAAAGATATATTTCTACAATACATTGTCTGATTCTGAACCCTTAGTTCACGAGGAGAACATAATAAATTCTGACTTTTCCTATACATTCCAGTAATCCTCAGTCACTGGCAATCTTTGTTTTTCCATTCTCTTTAATACCCAGTGGTCCTGTATCTTTTATAAACTGTCAACATTCTTGTTGCTTGATCTTGTTGCTGCTTTGTGACTATTGTAATTCTGCAATTAGTCACGTGTCCTCCTCAGAGCTGTGTAGAAACTTAATCAACTTTTCTGTGCAAAGAGGGGATGAGTTTGCGTGTTATGATGAGCCCATTTGGGACACTAATGAATATATTAAACAGGTTGGGGGAGATGGGAACTGTTTTGGATTTATCCGAAAACAATCTTTGGAACAATTTGGCAAAACAAAGCAAAATAAGAAAAAAATAAACATGTTTTCAGCGCTTCAATTGCGACATTGTTTGCTTCAAAATGAAATGCTTCAGTTTTAGGTGACTTAAACTTCAGGCCCAGTTCCAAAGGAAAACATCTTGGTTTAAGAAAGAATATTTTAGCAAAACTTTGTAATTATTTTGATTCACTGATCCTTCTTTGTGCCTTTCCTTTTCCTGCGTCTGAAACTGCCAAAGTTGTGGCACTAGAGCTGTAGTCTGACCTTTAATGGTTGCCACCACATTTTTGCACAGTTCCAGTTGCATTGTCCTCACATCACACCAGAGTGGAAGACAACATTGAAAGCAGAGCCTGGACAGTCAGAGTTTGCTTGAGTGCCCTCTCAGACCTCGTCACATTTGAAGCCACCTCTCTGGGCTTTGCTTAGTTCACCTACAGAACAAACGGAATAAAGATAAAGGCTAACAGATACGGTATTCAAGGAAAATGTCCCGGAAGAGATTTAAAAATTCCTGGTTCAAGGCTGTAACCTTACTACTACTGTAACTACTGCAGACGAAGGGGTTATAAACTCTTCTGGGCTTTTTTTCCTGTTTTCTGACTCTGCTTCTGGAGCAACAGTGCTGGCTACTGTAAGGAGTAGGAACACTTAACAAGATGGAATACTTGTTCAAGCTGGTACAGCCACTTCTAAAATCTTCCCTTCATAGTGAGATGGTTATAATTAACTGTCCTTTCTGGTGTTTCTGAAGATACTAAAATAAGAAAATCACTATAGAAGAACAAAGTGTTATCAGGAGGTAGTGCTGATGAATGCAGTTAGTGGTTCAAAAGAGTTCGACCAGGATTAATCTTGAAGTCCCAGCATATTTGCAGGTGAAACATTCTGAAGTGAAATTAGAGGTTAATCATTAGAAGACAGCTGGCTGCTCTAAGCAACAGCCTTTTTTCATCAATGCTTATGATGCAAATAACAAAAAGCAAACCATCCTACAACTAAATATAACATAAAAGTCCTCAAAAGCCAGTCAATAAACAGTAATTATCTCTCACAGCTGGAAGCATGTTTCACTTTGAGTGTAACCAACAAACTGTGCTTGACTGTGTGATGATTATTTCAATCAGGTTACAAAGGAGAATGTTATTTGGGAGCTGCTCTCTTGGAAGGTGTTCTTGTAAATGTGGGCATATTTCCAAACCCTTCTCCTCCTTTCCAAAGTGCTACAGACCTCAATAAATGGTAAAGCCTGGCTGATTTGAATGCAAAGTCGATTTGTGATTCAAATACTGCTGTTGGGCAGAGAGCTTCATCGCATCTCTTCCCTGTGCTCTCGCTTGCTACTCCTGTGCAATCACTGGGCTCGAAATAGCAAAGCAGACCTTCCGTATTTGATCAATCCTGCCAGGTCCCATGGTTGAATGTCACCTTGAGAGGTGGTGAATCACAGTATTTTGTGAGTGGGGCGGGGTGGGGAAGGAAGGGAAGAGACAAGAAGGCAGCTCTTGGAAGAGGTGAAAAAAAGGCCTGGTGTGTTTCATGGTCACGCAGTGATTTTTTTTCAGACACCTCAGCTGTGCTGGGGAGAGGCCTAAACTATGAGGGCTTGAGAAAGATGATCCTCATGACTGGCTACCCTAATGCTGTCAAACTAAAGGACAAACTTTAATCGCTTCTCAAAATTAACCTGTGAACAATCAGATCAGGAAGCTGAATTTTGTAATGCTCCTGTAATGCGTCCTCCTTGTCCCAGGAAATGAAATTCTCGGTGTCCTGCTACCAAACTATTCATAGAAATCCTGAGCTGGTATACATAACTCTCATTTCAATAAAAGCCACATTTTTTAGTATCATATTGCAATTCGTGGAACCTGTTTTAGAAACTGCATGACCTTTGAGGATTTCTTTTTCCATGCTAGAATGATGGTTGTCTTTTGGAAAATAGCTTCTATTTTGATGTTGAGTCTCCATTTCTGACAGTATCCGCATATCTGATTTTTTTCTAAGTGCATAAATAAAATATTGCAAGGCCCTTGTAGATGGATGCACACCACATGTCTATACTACAAATTGTTATAGACCTTTCTGTTTGTATTGTGCTGGTTTTGAAGCAGTTTTTACTCGAGATACAGCTGGATCTTCAGATACTTCACATATTTTCATCTTCCTCCTTCTTAACTAGGTTGCTTGAAGTTTTCCCATTTGTTTTCATATCTTTGGTGTATTTGGGAAAGAAAAGAAGCTGCCAATCATTTTACTTATTAGTTAAGCTGATCTCTGTTTTGCTGGAATGACATGAGCAAGGAAGAAATTTTGTACTCCCACGAGAGATATTTTACGTTGTTTGGTTATTTTTTCAGACAATGGCCTCTTTTTCTTGGAAGACATTTACATTTTCATAACTAGCATTTTAGGATGCTGAATGTAACTTTTACTTCATTGTGCTGTTCAATTTGTATTTCATGACTTTAAAAGCATTTAGACTGTCATTAAAACTTAGTTGAAAGTAAAAGCTGGTTCCTTTCTAGGTCAGGTGCTGCTTTCTTCTCTTTTGATTTTGAATTATTTGTGCCGTAGGTTACGTATGAAATTACTTCAGTTCACATGGGGAATATAAGTCTGACAAGTTTTGTGGAACATCTCCAGACGCAGCATATTTTTTTTCCCTATTACAGCCAAAAGGGAAGGATCTCCACTGTAGTTAAAAATTGTGTTTCATTTTTCTCAGTATTATATTCTGTCTTACCATGCCTGTTCTAGGGCACTTTATAAACTAGTACAGAACAGCAATATCAGATTTCCAAGACAAAAAGAAGTAGAATGGCAAAGCTTGTTGATTTACTGGTAGAAATTCACGTCGCTTGCTATAAGATGTTATGTGCCATGCAACTGGATGGCAGTGGAGTCTTGTTGGGAGTTTTTGTTTAGAAGAATGGTTAGCAGAATGTCATGCAGGACACATTAGATGTGTCTGAGGGTTTTGCAGTGGTGCCATTTCCAGTGTGTGCCTGACCAATCCTTGAACCGTAAAGCTTGCTCTATTACAAAGGTATTTTTTCTTTTTTTTTTTTCCTTTTATTTTTTTCCTTCGGTAAAGGCTCAGAAATGGAATGAGTCTCCCTTGATCAAAGCTACTGAGGAACAGGATAGATGGAGTTGGGTGGTCATAGGTTTAGGTAGCCCTAAACATTGCAAAACTGTGATAGAGCATAAAAGTATGATACAGCACAGAAATTCATCACAATCAAAAGAGGTTCTCCCGAGATTACTGTAGAACAACGTAACTTGGTGTCGTTCAGATGTTCTCTCAAGGCTACATTCTTGGCAGCTATTCAGTTTGGCTGGTCTTTTTGTTTTTCCAACTGTATATGGACTTCTTTTGTTTCAAATTAGTTCATTGATTGGCTGCAGATGTACACTAAAACAAAGGACATTTTGGTGTACATTTTCAAGTGACTGATGATTAGCATTGGTTGGAAACTTTTCCGTTGAAATGATTTGACAGACATTCGTGGTTACAGCAAAATTGATATTTTCTGTGGAAATGCATCAGTTTTGCCAAGGGGAAAAATATAAACTTTTTTTGTCAAGTCATCCTGAAATTCATGGTTTATTTTAGGTCAGCTTGTTAAAGGCTCTAAGTTGTTGCATTGTTTCAGGGAACTACTTATGACTTGTTTTTTGTGACCTCTTTTGTTGCTCTAAGCTCCTTTAATCAATCTACTTCATACCTCAGTATATCGTGTTGGAGATGGCATGATAGCAATCTGAGAAATGTGGGCTGCGATGCCTTCAGACAGAGAAAATATCTCAGGGGAGGCTGTGGATAAGATCGCAACACTTGTGAGGAAGGTGCAGCATCACTAAGTTTGTAGTTGCAACTTGCTAGTGGTGTGGAAACTTCCTGTGCAAAATGTAGTTGTGGAAAGCATAAAGCTTCCTTTTGAAAACACTTCTATCTAGTCCTAACAGGATTAAAATCTTATTTATATGATGCCTCTTGTTAGCATCTGTAGTTTTCGCACTCTATTTCTTTTTGCAGAGATGCCTTTGGGCTCAGTTTTAAGGCTTAAAAATCAAAACAACAACAACAATAAACTCTTTTGCTTCTTTTTGTTTGCATTTTGAGGATATTTTTATAAAGCCTTTAAAATTCCCTTAAGTCCCATTTTCAAGCTCTTCTCCACAAACACAAGGGCTTGAAACTTAGCTTTCATTAAGAAAACAGAGGATTGCTAAGTAATTACTTATTTTCAGGAACTATGGCTCTAAGGGAAAAACAAAAGCACACAAGACTTTCATTGACATCATGAAAACTGGTAATCTGGGATAGTGCTAGCTTTCCAAACATGTGTAAGGGGATGCAATGTCCAAACATTGCACAGGAGTAATTGTGATACTTGGTTTGGTGGTGATTGCAGTAGATTCCAGGCCTTTAGGAAAAAATGCAAGCAACTTTTCCATTATTGTCTTTCTTCTTGCTCCATGGGTGCAGTAGTTTACACACGGGGCTTGTGTGTTGTGTGTCAATGTGCTTGTGATCCCAAGACCAGATTAATCAAAGGAGAATCCTTCCTCCTTTCCTTCCACAAGAAAAAAATGGATGGAGGGAGAAAAGGAAGGGAAAGAGGAATATGGAAGGAATGAGGAAATTAGTGGGGAAGAGGGTTGGGAGAAGGCTGCCAGATTGTCCCCTGGTGTAAAGCGTTTTCACTGACTCGAGAGGAGCTGGGCTAACTTGTTTTTGATAGGGGAGACAATTGCTGGGAGCGCACTGGTTGGCAGGTAATGTGGCATTGGTTAATAACTGGAAAAAAGTAAGACAGAAATCCTTCTGGCACTGTTTATACACCCTACCGGCTCNNCGCCCCCTTCCCCCAGTGGTCATTTCAGACAGCCTGATGAATATCTGTAGTTGCCCAGGATTAAATCATCAAGATCACTTTTCAGCATCTGTTTGCCTTCTCCCACTAACATTTCTGCTCGTAAACTACAGCTCAGAGCTGCTGTGAGCTCAAGTTTGTCTTGACAGTGAGAATATACTGAATACAAATAGTTTTCCTTGAACTTAACAGTGGGCCGATGAAATTTCTCTGAAGCCTTCAGTGATGTGACTGGGATGAACTGAGTCCACCAAGTGTACCTTGGGCCAAAGTGAGGTGGGATGTAAGCACGTGAAAAAGTTAAATTTGTTGGAAAAAATATAATCTCCAACCTGTCAGTGTCCTGAGGCGAAAGACTTCTAGTATTTATCAGTTTGAGTTAAGCTCATTTCTTCTTTACTCCATCATTTGTATACCTCACAGAGAATTTTGTTAGTTCATGAAAGAGAGAGGAAGTCTTTTTTTGTGCTAACTTACTTTATAATAGAATTAATAAGTTTTTTAATATAAAAATGTTTATTTTTTAAACAAAAAATAGACGCATTTTTCTCTCTTGATTCTTTTCTCATGCTTTTGCTAAAATGGCAATCTCTAGCTCTGATTTTTGCAGTGGCTCCCATCTCTATGATCATGTCATTAAATGTTCACAAAAGTGAATAAGCTGCTTAATGTCCTGTTGCTCTGTGACTTGAGACTTTATCTAAAAAATCCCCTAATAAACATCCTCTCAATTACTTAAACATCTGTCCTAGTACCAAGCAATTGGAGTATGGAGGAAATAGAAGGGACACACTAACCAAATGTAATTCTTGTAAAACGGGGACATAAGGAGATCAGATTGATAACTAAGCACATCAAGGATTTAATGTTATCCAAATACTTAAAGTCCATGCTTATGCAGGTGCTAATAACCTCAGACAATATCTACAATATCCTTCATTTGAAGAGAGAATAGAAAAGCCCACTCCTTTGTACCCAGTAGTGTGCATGCATAGGGGTCTAACTTATTAAAATTAATTTTACAATTAGAGAACACACCGAATCTGTGAATTAGCACGATAATGACAGGAACAGATGTCACTTGCTGCTGAATGAGCAGCAGAAAATATCAGGAGTGTACTGTGCAATGCTGTCTCATGCTTTCTGACAGCCAACTCAAACTCTCTGAAGCCAGCCTGCTCCTTAAAAAGTTATCCTAATGTTTGTCTAGCCAGAGGCAAACTGCAATGGTGACAGAAGGTACCCCCTCTGCAAGTCTTAACCTCCTCCATCCGCTTTCCTCAGTCTGCCAGAAATCCTGTGCAGAGTCTATTCAATCTACTCATTCCCCTCAGGGATGTGTCAAACAGAAAATCAAAGATCATTCTCCAGAGACCTCTCTAGGACCAAACCACATACAGACCTAAACCTAATATCCTAATGAGATAATTTTTGATTGTCAAACATGATTTCACTGGGTCAAGATGTTATTCATATCTCATGAGAATCCTTTTTTTTTTTTTTTTTTTTTTTTAAGCATTGGGTTAATTTAAGGCAGAGGTGCAGACTCTTGGTCCCACAGCTCTGTGATGCCAGCAAAATCATGGGAAGTTTTTAAAGGAAGGGTGGAAGGATTGAACAGATACTTTTCTGTGATTACAAAGAGAAAAGCAAAAATATGATGATGAGAGGGGAAAGAGTGAACAGTCTACAGGTTCCACTAGAGCAGACATTGCTGCTGCTTTGGTGGTGGGAACATCCTGTGGTTTTTGTGTATTTGATTAATAAGCAAGATAGGGTTGGAAGGGTTGAAAAGTTATGCATAATCTAGGCATGCATAGTTGGTTGCATATTACTAAAAATGTGAAAAGGGGTAATTGTTAGCTGCGGGTCATCTGTAGGGTGTTTGAGAAGACCTGGTGTATAGATCAGCGATGCAGTAGTCCTTCAGCATCCTTAACACCACTGCAACTCTGTGGAAGGCTATTTCTGGTTTTTGCCCCTTCCTCATATCTCACACCAGAAATGGTACAGACAAATTGCCACCAAAAATAGTGTAAGAGTTTGATATTAGGCAGTTTTTAATACAATGGTGTTATGATGAGAGAGAGAGTCTAAGGCAGGGAGACCTCATTCCCAGTCTGTTTACACAGTTACATGAATCTGTCATGAACATGGACAGTCATATAATCCAGATCTACTTTTTTTGTGAACGAGCCAGGGTCATGTTGCTTCCCACAAGCTCCGAAAATGGGAGTAGTGAGGTTTTGTCAGAGTACCCTTTGCAGCAGTGTGATGTGATTTTAGGCACTTGAGGTTTGTTGGCCATTCAAACCCTGTTCCCATTCTTGTTGTTTGGTTCAATGCAAGTGATTTTGTGAGAAAGCAATTAAATCAAATGAAAGCATTATGTTTTCCAAAGAAACAGAAGAAAGCTAGCATAATATTTACAAACCATATACTCCTGTTGAGCCTTCACCTTACTAAGGAGGGCTTTTCTGCTCTAATTCTTCTGGTTTACTTTGGTGAGTCAAGCAATTGTGTGACTTAACAAGTGTTCTTACGGACACATACACAAAAAGGCCTTGGATCATGTGTGAGTTAAGACACTGAGTTCTTGTGAAGCAATAGTATAGTTGAGATGGAAGTGTGCTGATCCTGTCTCTTGAAACACTGAGCTTCAAGCTCCATGTTTTGCAGTCATCACTAACAGTTGCTATGTCCTCATTTTGGAAAGCTCGGTTTCCTCTCCAGATTCTCGATGCAGAATGGCTGGAAGATATCTTTCAATTCCAAGAGAGAATTGCAGGCTTGATGTCTGGGGTTTAGCCTGTCCAGTTGCACGTTTGCAACCTGAGTATGGGAACAGTGCATCCTTGTAGCCCACCTGCTCTTATCACTGTTGCTGGGGGAAGTAAACTTCTCCTTGTGGCACGTACTTGGTGAGTGCACATATAAGATCCTACCTTTCTTTAAGCTAATATTGTTTATAGTACATATGCATTGTAATGCTGGGAAACCATATGAGGCTTCAACCTGCTGAGACTGCTGTCGAGCAGAGTGTTGCGTTTGGCTTCGGTGAAAACCACTCCGGTCCCTTAACACTGCTGACTGAAATCTTTGGGAAGCTCTGGGGGGGGGGCGAGATAAGGAAAGCGTTTTTGAAGGTCTGTTTTTAAAGGCCATTAGGACACGCGGCTAACAATTTCTTGTATTTTGCTTGCAGTTTAAGTGAATTCCCTCCTTTCCCCCCGCACGCTGGCCTGGGTGCCCGCCGCCTAGGAAGCCCTGTACCAGGCGGGACCACGAGAGGGCACCCGGGACACGCCGCTGCCCCCGCCGCGCCCGGCTCCGGAGCCACCCGCGCGGGGCTCTCACGGGTAACTTCCCACGCAGCCACTGAAGAGCTCCAGCTGCCTCAGCTCATCCTTCCACAGGTGAGGGATGAACCATATGCACGCGCACCCACCTCTCCGCGTGGATTCAGCGTTTTTTTTCCGTGAAAACACGTAGGACACCAAAATTCCTAAGTCCACAGCCTGTTCTTGCACTTGTCAAAGCGTAACAGCAACAATTTTCTAGTAAAGTTGGGAAGCTCAGAGAAACAGTCAAGCTTGCTAAATGAGCCTGAATTGCTTTGATTTTCCAGGTTTAAATTAAGTTTATTCTCGGCTTCCTGGGCAAATTTTAACGATTTGCCCAAGGTACTGTCATACAGTTGTAGTAATCATTCTCTAACTCCTAGTTTGGGTAATAAATTTAAAAACATAGACGTAGATCCAGGCATTTCTGATGAAAAAATGTAAATTAGACAATTCCAGTCCTCTGCAGCTTTCTTTTTTTTTTTTTTTTTCCTCCTATCTCTGGTTGAAAAGGACTACTGCTGGAACCAGAAAGAAGTTGTCAGAAAGGTTAGCCAGATTAGAATACGCTTCTGCCATCTTCCCCTAATTTCTTGGGAAGGGATTGCTCAAACCTCAGATTAGCTGCCCAAAAGCTACAATCCAAATAGCTCGTCATTCTGCTGTCAAGCGGTCGCAGAAACAAACACCTAGATGGCCGTTCTTCCTGTCTACCTTGAAATAGTCTTATACAATGGGAAGAGTTGCTCCTTGAATAGTCTTTCTTTTTTTTTCTCTCCTTAAAATGATAGAAGACGCCTAGGGGCCTGATTTTTAGATG
>VZSZ01003428.1:1934995-2085511 GCA_013398815.1 Ibidorhyncha struthersii
GGCTTAACTGGCCGAAATGAATGCAAAACAAGAGGACCGTAACTGGCTAGTAAGAGGTAGGTAAAGAGAATCAAAGATCCTTGATGCCTCCCCAGCTTTACTGACCTTGTCATGCCATGCCCAGCAGGTAGTCTGTGAAAGCACCATGAAGTGATGTTTATTTGGTTGATACCATTTTGTATTTAAATACTGGGTCTCCTCTTAGTGTAAACAGAGTTTTTGGTTTCATTTTTATGTAAGAGAATGGGTCTCATAAAGGAATAAATAACACATCATGAAAAAGACACCTGCTGTTTTTTTTTTTCTGATGTTTTTCTTCTTTTTTTTTTTTGTTTCTTGTTTTGCTAGAAGTTTTGGAACAAAACATGACAGTGATTTTAAAACTATGGGAGACTTTGTAACACCAGAAATAAGAAGCTAAACTTTGAGGCTGTGAGACTGCACAGCAGTTGAGAAGACAGTGAATGTATTCCGTGGCCTGAAGGCAGGACTGACACTAAACCTTCTATACTTCTTTTTTGACTGTGAGTTCCCTGGGCAAAGCCTGTCTCTTTCTTTGTGTAATATAAAGATTTGGACAACATGAGCTAAAACCCAACAGGAGTGGGACTTTCTGCAGTCTTGTAATAAGGGTGATCAGTGGCAAACCACATAGATATCTGGTATGCTCAACAAGACAACACTGTCATGGTTATGTCGTCCCAGCTTAGGCACAGAATAATTTTCATTAATATAAGGAGCTTTATATATATAAAAAAAATCCATCAATATACATAGAATGTGCATATTTATAAAAATATGGCCAGATTGCAATTTTGTTTTCCTTCTGGAAGTTAGATATTTTCAGGCAAACATTATCTAGCCCTATATCATGTTTTCATAAAGTCTCAAAACACAAGATTCAAGAGATCTGTGATCGCATTTTAATTCCTCATAGCCTTTCTTTAGCTTTAAAGAAGTTTTTTTTTTTTTTACCTACTCCTTAGTTTAGTTTCTCCATTTGCAAAATGTAGATAACTCCATTTTTCAGGGGTAATGTGAGGGTAAAATCCATTAATGATTTTGAGACATTCATATTAAAGTTGTGAGGGCCATATAAGTACTGAGATGTCAAGAAGTATTAAACAATCTGCTGCAAACATCTCTGCTTTTTTCTATGTGGTTCATTAGTGTGCACTCAGAGATGACCTTAGTGTTGCTGGTGGCACCCTTTCAGATCCTGTTTAAAACAACTGTTGAATGACTCACTGTTTTAGGAACATGGAAAGTTTCCCAGAATGCGTTTATGCTCTACTGTCTTAGACTTCAGGAGATGGAGCTGATCAGGAAGGCTGTTAGAGGTGATTGAGTGTACTTATAATGGGCAGACTATTCTACCCTGACTTGAAACATCTGATGATGATTTTAAAAATAGATAAATTAAAAAAAAAATCAGTTGGCTGTGCCTGGTAGGAACCAAATACAGGTTGTTTTTGTGTTGCTGATGATGTATCTTCAGAGGATTACACATGCCAGTTGCTTGACTTCAAGGAAAATTTTCACAGTGGAGTGATGACACAAACGTAGGGTTGATCTAAAGTAATTTTTCTTTTTTCCAGTACTTCTGTTCTCTCTTTGCTACTTTAGGCATGACACTAAGCCTTGCAATTTGAATCTGAACTTGAAGATTCTTAAAATGTGAGTTAAGTAGATTTTTCACACAGCCTTTTTTTCAAAATTGGCATCTCCTCCTTCTCCCGGCCAGGTTCCTGTTTGTTCCTTCAGTGAAATTTATAAGCCTATGTTTTTGCCATGGCATGTCGTCGCTGTGGAAATTAGTATGATGTCATAAACCTGACATGATGACTTCAGATTCAGAGGAAACAGGCTGCCAAGAAGCAAACAGAAGCTTGTTGAGAATACAGTTGTGTTGGAAACAGAGTGAAACTTGAACTGAGGATGCAGAACGTAAATTCTAAAGGGAATTTTTCCAGAACTGGAAAGAGAGGAACTCCTGGTCTGTTCCTGACACAGTCCTGCAGGTGATGGATATGGCAGGCCATGTCACAGTTGTCTATTGTCTACAAGTTTATTTAGAGGGGAAAAAGGAAGTTAAACAGGTATGAGTGGCATCTGAGATTTTACATTTGAAGATGAAAAATCATTTGAGAGTAGTGGGATCTGATTTCTTACTTGAATTGCCTTTTTGCTTTGTAGACTCTCCTTTTCTCTTTTCGTTTTTTTTTTTCCTCTCTTACTGAAAATCTTCAGAAACTTAGTTGGGAGAAAAACTTTGAAAAAAATGATGGAAGTGCTTACATCTGCCTGTAACCAGTTGGTCTGGAAAAAAACAAATTATCTCCTCTGGAATAAATGTATATATCTGGTTTAAATGTCAACATTAACTATTTTTCTGCTGGTCAAAAAATTAAAGAAGAGTGAGATGATCAATGGAGGAAAATTTGCATGAGTTCTTATCTTCATCCAGCCAGTGAAAAATAGATACCAGACTGAGTGAATAGATGTTCTGAGTTTTGTTTATTTTTCTTTATGGAGCACGGAGGAAGAAAAGGGAAAAATATTAGCAGAGAATGGTGTATTCTTTGGACCATCTAAATTAGTAGATGGCATTATGAATCTGAACATAGCATCCAAACTCAACAGAGAAGCAAAACCCCTGATGCTCCTAAATTCTGCTAAGAATTAAGGATACTGACAGTGAGTTATGTACCCTTGTAGTTTGCACATCTGCTGCGAACTAACACTAACACTTGTCTCAGTTGAATTTGAATACACGAATTCATATATTTAGCTGTAGCAACACTCTGATTGTGTAGATTGAGGGAAAAGATGGGCTTCGCTGATAAAAAGTATCTCCAAAACTGGAAATTTAAAGTATGTTGTGCTTTCTCTAAGATGTTCCCATTACATGCAAGGTACCATTTCCTGGACAAGACACTGGAGTAAAAAGAACAGAGATGAGAAGATGATGGTGATAATTCATACTTTGCTTTGCAATGAAAGAATTAAGATACTTGTAGCTTGTGAAAACGAAATGGATTATTCTTGATATGAGTGCTTGTGTGGTGTGAAAATAATGACAGGTTCTTGAACTTAGCAGGCAAAGTTATCACAAAATTGTAAAGAAGCAAACCCCCCTCTTAAATTGGATATAGAGCGCATATGTTAAGAGCAAAGGCGCAAAGGCTATTTCAACACCAGATAAGTAGTGAAGATTCCTTTATTGGACGGCTGGAAATATCCATGGGATGTAGTTCTTAGTGATCTGCATTAGTGCAGCCAGATGTATTGGACTTGATGTAAGAGTTTCATCCAAGAAGTCGGAGGCCTAAGACACAAAGTACAGTTTCCATGTTTCCCAGCCTTGCAATCAATGAGTCTTGAATTCATTATTGGTTTTCATAGAGCAAAACCACGTTCATGTTGCAGGAGAGCTATTCCTATGATAAGACATGATAACAGACAGACATTTCGCATGTGAATATGGTTTATGAATGCATTCTGGTTCTTAGGAAATGAAGAGGGAAAAAGTAAGTCTTTAATACATCAGAGATATATGAGAAAATAAGTTCAAGTAATGATTTTGAATGCCCTTATTAGGCTTTGTTGTTATGTTGCATCTCTTTACGATGGTTTTGATTGCCTTCTAGGTCACTATTTTGTTAATCGTAGTGTTACTGGGTTTTACTCATTATTATTGTGGTTGCAAAACTTTGCAATATAACACAATAAAGACTAACAGGCTGTTGTGGATAAGGTATCAAGACTACTTGGTTTAAATAATATTTGGAAGAGTGAATTTGGCTCATGAGCTGCTATGACCTGAATTTTCATGAGGTAGTGTGAGACTTGTTTAAATCTTAGCAAGATACTGGTTTTAACTTGCAAGAAGAACTTCACTGCACTTTCTGAGACATCTTTCTCTCTTAATCTTTGATAGATAGGTTTTATTTTTAAACTTTATATGTGTAATAGCTATGTATGTTTATGTGCGTTTAGAAGTTAAAATGTTATTTCTATTGCAAAAAGTGTATCTGTGAAAAATGTTCCAAGAATAAATAGTACCCTGCAAACAGCATCAAAGACACATCAAGGACATTTTCTTGGATGAACTTTTTCTGTGCTGCTCGTTGATCTTATGTTGTGAAATGTTCTGGCAATCTGTGAAGCAGTGAACAGATGAGTTTCCTGTGGCTCTAGGAGGTGTCAGGGATATTGGACCACAGCATTTCTTCTCATTACAGCTGAACACATTTGTGCCTTGTGGTCAATGTGACTTAAAAAGGAGAAAACAGATATGCCAAGTCTTTGTGCATATTCATTAGACTGATATATTAACAGAGAATTATTTATGAGAACATGCCATTTCACTGAAGTTATCAGAGGTCATTTGTTTGGTTTTTTCTTTTTCTTTTGTTTTTGTTTTGTTTTGTTGTTTTTTTTTTTTAAAACACTTTGTTTTTTTCTAAAATGCTGCCAGGAAAAGAGATGTTCTGGTACATGGATAATGAGGGATTGCATCAAAGGTATTTCTTGAGTGCAAGTAGCTACAATAAAAATTGCCAAGAGTGGCAAATTATCTGGAACACTTGTTTTTTAAAAGAGCACACTTTCCCAAACACCCATATAGATGTACTCAAGAAAAATGCTGTGGGCCCACTGGTCTGTATTACAAAAATCCTGCCCTGAATTTCCTTTACTTTTGGTCAGGATTGAAGAGCTTTATGCTATTGCACAGACTGCAGTGTAAGCCGTCTGCTCGGTCATAACCTTGCAACAGCAACCCTAAGTGTTACAGTGAAAAAACTGTCATTCCCGTGGAGTTATTTGTACAGAAAAGATAATTTCATGGGTTCAGGTCTGCAGGCTGATTCATGCCATGAAGCGCAGTCAGGGTTTTGCCCGTTTCCCACCTGCTGACAGCAAGGTTTGGGTGAAATAAACACCCTTTTTACCCTGCCTAGGTTTTAAGTGTAGATAGGCTGCCCTTTATATCTTACCTTAGATTCACTGTGGACTACAGGTAGTCTTTTGAAATCAGCAGGAGAGCTGATGGAGGGATGCGTAACTCATCAGAGTCTGGGGAGAGAGGGGGAAGAGAATAAGGTCAATTGCTGGCATTTTTAGCAGAGGCACCTAAGGGCCTTTTGAGGTTGAATTCCTTTTTTGGTTCTGCAGCTGGCTTGGCTTGGTCTCAGTTGAAAAATTCAGGGATGGATCTCATATTAGGGCTTGTCTTTGGAGGAAATAGTTTTAAAAATAAATCAAGGTACGATCTTAGGTCAGAATCATTATTCTACAATAACTTTCACATAGATGCTTGTCACGATTTAGCTCACACTAGTTTTGGATATAGATTAAATTAAATAGTGTGAAGGCAGGTTTATTGTGAAATAAGAATGTCCATATGGTGAGCTAGTGCCAAGTTATTAGTTAGAGACATTTCCTAATATTAGACAAGCTCTTACAGGTGTTTATAAAACCCTTTGCTTGTGAATAATAAAGAATATGGGTCACTAGAGCTGTCAATCAGGCCCTTTCATTCTGTTAATTTCTGGTGTTATTAAAATTTTTTTTTTTTTCTATTATGGATTGAATATGATGAGCTAAAAGCATGATGAAACACATGGTCTAAATCCTCAAGCTGCTCAAATATCCATTTAGGAGGAAGAGTTCTTATTGCAACATATGCGTGTAATATACTGAAAATGGCACATTAGAATTTTAGGCAGATAAAGAAGTTGTTTATATGGTAGGTCTAAAACATACGAGAAATTGAAGTTTATAATGTAATCACAAATAACTGTGACTGACTGGAAAAATATTTGCTCTTAAATGGCAGCCCAAAATATTTATTAAAGAAAAAGATTGTGTTTTTTTTTCCCATCAGAAATATTGAAGTATATCAAAACAAACTTTTCATATTGCTTCTAAAAAGCCTTTCAAAAATGGTTTTGAAGAGTGTGAAAGAAATTGGAGAGAGGAAACCTAGTTTTCTATTTCTTTTTTTCAAGGAAAAAAAATGCATAAAGGATAAGAAAAAGAGATTTTTTTTTTTCGTCTTCTCCTTCACTACTAATTTCTATTTCAGGATTTTTCAAATTTCCTTTAAAAAAGAAAGAAAAATGAGTGGAGAGAAAGGGAGAAAATATGATAAATACCATGTGAAAATTGTAAATTTCTGCATTTTTGTGTGTTCAAGGAACATTTTCAGAGGAAATGCAATGGCATCATTTTCTTTTGACCTGCAGTCTCAACTGAGGTTGAAGTGTTGAATTTTTTTTGTTCGAAAACTGGCAGAATGAATCAAAATTACTCTGCCTAACACAGTGTGTGAAAGTTGGGTATTTCCTCCTGGCAATTTTTCAGTACTTCTCGCAACTTGCTATGTGAGGCTTTAAATGGAGAATTTCTTAACTGGTATGTGTTGGCCGAGTTTGGGGTCTTTGTATGTTGTTGTGCGATTCTAGAAGTGCCAATTTTTATGTGGTCTATCTTACTGAGTTTCTTTTTGCTTGTAGTAATTGAAAATATTGTAAGCTGATCCAATGTAGGGGAATTATTTACCTTTCAGTCCTAGAAATTGCCAACTTCATGATTACCTGCTATTTCCTATGGCACTCACCCTATTTCTTTAAGGGTAGCATTTTTACTGGCAAACATTTGTGAGCAGAGGCAGTAGGCTTTACAAAAGTGAATAGCTACCAATTTCATAAAGGTCTTTGATTCTTCTTTGCCATAACCTACTAGTTCAAGGTTTGATAGAAGAAAATTTAACACCATCATGAATTTCGTAGAAGTGGATACAACAACTGTTGGCTGTGAGCACTAAGTTCTTTAGACACAAACAGAATTTAGTTGCCCAGAAACCTTTGCAAAGCTTGGTCTTCAAATAACTGGAGTTCATACAAGTTCTACACACCCTTCTCTGTTTAAGTCTATAAAATGTCTTAAAGCACTTTAGATCCTTAATAAGTTGACCTGCTTATGGTAGAAAGACCAAGGATGGAAACAGAGGGATAAGAAGTATAATAAACACCCCTGATCCTGCAGTATGAGAGAGAGGAGGTGAAATCTCTGGCCATATGAAAAAGATGGGTCTTGATATGGGAGCTGAAGAATGTCAGAGGGAGGCTGCCTTATATGCTGAGAATAGCAAGTAAAGACCTATATTTAGGGACCTGACACATTCCTGAAATGTAGCTCAGTAATTATTTTGTGTGTTATTGTACAGGTCAGATTCTTAAAAATGCATCTGATGTTGGATACTAAAAATGCCAGCTGTCATGCTGCAATAATAACTGTAATATATTGTTGGTAATAGTTAGCTGTATATACTGTTGTTTATCTACTGATATCAGAGCAGTTCAGAAAGGTCATCAATATTACTGTCCCAACTGGGAAGTGTCCTGTTTTTTTTTTTTTTTCTAAGGAAGCCAGATCTTGAATTCAAATTTTCCTAGTTCTTTGCTGTAGTTCTAAACTCACACTGTCAGGACAGCTTTATTTCAGCTTTTTGCTCTAGCCTCAAAACTCTTTCTTTCCTCCTTACTCTCTTATGATTGACTTCAGTTCTTTTCATCGCTCAGTGCTATTTTTCTCTGCAACTCACCTTTGAGAGTAACCTGCTTTTACCTCTTACAGTTTCCAGGCTTAAGTAATATAAATTCTAACATCTACGGTCAAATAAACAATGTTTAGACCTGGGTAAAATCTCCTTGTGCAGATGTCGATGCTTGCTTGATTGATTTCTGAGAGGATGAAATTGGACAAAAAAAGGAAGATTCAGCAAAGTTAACAGGAGAGTCAGAAATCTAAACTGCTGAATCCACTACCGTTGTTATCAGCTGGCAAACATTTAAAATGGAAAAGGGAATGGTTATCTATAGAGTCTGAACCACCAGAACTGAATCATAGAATGGTTTAGGTTGGAAGCGACCTTGAAGATCATCTAGCTCCAACCCCCCTGCCATGGGCAGGGACACCTCCCGCTAGACCAGGTTGCTCAAAGCCCCATCCAGCCTGGCCTTGAACACCTCCAGGGATGGAGCTTCCACAACTTCTCTGGGCAACTTGTTCCAGTGCCTCACCACCCTCATAGTGAAAAATTTCTTCCTAATGTCTAATCTAAATCTACGCTCTTCGAGTTTGAAACCATTCCCCCTTGTCTTATCTCTACATGTCCTTGTAAAAAGTCCTTTCCCAGCTTTCCTGTAGGTCCCCTTTAGGTATTGGAAGGCCTCTCTAAGGTCTCCCTGGAGCCTTCTCTTCTCCAGGCTGAACAATCCCAACTCTGTCAGCCTGTCCTCATGTGACAGGTGCTCCAGCCCTCTGATCATCTTTGTGGCCCTCCTCTGGTCACCCTCTAACAGGTCCACGTCTTTCCTATGTTGGGGGCTTCAGAGCTGAATGCAGTACTCCAGGTGGGGTCTCATCAGAGCAGAGTAGAGGGTAAGAATCATCTCCTTCAACCTGCTGGCCATACTTCTTCCGATGCAGCCCAGGATACGGTTGGCTGTCTGGGCTACGATCATGCATTGCTGGCTCATGTTGAGCTTCTCGTCGATTAGCACCCCCAGGTCCTTCTTCTTAGGGCTGCTCTCGATCCATTCTCCACCTGTATTTGTGCTTGGCATTGCCCCGACCCAGATGTAGGACCTTGCACATGGCCTTGTTGAACTTTGTGATGTTGGCATGGGCCCGCCCATATCTCCAGCCTGTCTAGGTCCTTCTGGATGGCATCCCTTCCCTCCAGTGTGTCTACCTTGCCACACAGCTTGGTATCATTGGCAAATTTGCTGAGGGTGTGCTTAATCTCACTGTCCATGTCACGAACAAAGATGTTGAACAGCATGGGGCTCAGTACCAACCCCTGAGAAATGCTACTTGTCACTGGTTTCCACTTGGACATCGAGCCATTGACCACAACTCTTTAAGTGTGACCGTCCAGCCAGTTCCTTATCCACCGAGTGGTCCATCTGTAGAATCCAAGTCTCTCCAATTTAGAGACCAGGATATCATGCAGGACAGAGTCAAACACTTTGCACCAGTCCAGGTAGATGACACCAGCTGCTCTTCCATTTCTCCACTACTGCTGTAACCCCCCTCATAGAAGGTCACCAAATTTTTCAGGCATGACTTGCCCTTGGTGAAGCCATCTTGGCTGCTACCGATCACCTCCTCTTTTTCCATGTTCTTTAGCAGAGTTTCCAGGAGTATCTGCTCCATGATCTTGCCAGGCACGGAGGTGAGGCTGACTGGGCTGTAGTTCCCTGGGTCTTCCTTTTTTCTGTTTTTCAACATAGGGGTTATGTTTCCCCTTTTCCAGTCGGTGGAAACTTCACCAGACTGCCAGGTCTTCTCAAATATGATGGCTTTAGCTTGCCTAACCCGATCCCTGGTTGCTCCAACAATTTCTCTGTATGCCTCCCAGGCTACATGCCCCTGTTTCCACCCCGGGTAGGCCTGCTTTTTACTTTTGAGCATGTCCAGGAGCTACTTGTTCATCCATGCGGGCCTCCTGGCTTTTCTGCCTGCCGCCTTCTTTGTTGGGATGCATCACTCCTGAGCTTGGAGGAGGTGATCCTTGAATATTAACCAGCTTTCTTGGGCCCTTCTTCCCTCCAGTGCTTCATCCCATGGCACCGTACCAAGCAGATTCTTCAAGAGGCCAAAGTCAGCTCTCCTAAAATCGAGGGTGGTCAGCTTGTTGCGCACCCTCCTTGCTGCCTTGAGGCTCTTGAACTCCACCATTTCATGGTCACTGCAGCCTAGCCTACCCTTGAGCTTGACACTGCCTACCAGCCCCTCCTTGTCGGTAAGGACAACATCCAGCATAACTCCTCTCCTCGTTGGCTCCTCTACCACTTAGAGAAGGAAGTTGTTGTCAATACAATTCAAGAACCTCCTGAACTGAAACTTGTACATGGATCTGTGTTAAAAAAAAAAATCATGCCGTTTTCTCTGTTTTTCCTGTTATGTTGATATAATTTGCTCTTCTCACGGTTTTCTTGCTTTTATAATGAAGGTATTATAGAATACTTTGTCTTCTGTGCCACAAAATTCAGCACTGTCTAATTTCACAGCTGTTTTTTTGACCATTAAATACCGGTATCATTTAAGAGGCTTTTTTTCCAGCTGTGATTTCTCAGCCTATGTGGTCTAGTAAGAGCCTCTGGAAGTGTTGAGCAGTATACCTGGTAGATCAATACAACTAATCTTTGTATTTATACTGATTGGCAACCAAAATCAGCCCCTCAGGAAAGGCTTTTCTTTGATTATGAAGTAAACTCCTCCATAGCCATACCATAAGTTGAGAAGGACTTGTTTTCATCATTTTATATGTTGCTTTGGGTGTCTCTAACAGTGGTTATAAACACATCAGTGCCTACCTCTTTACCATCTAGAATAACCTGCTCTTCCAATTTACTTTCTGTATATTGGAGAAATCCCTCCTGTTAGAATTACTGGCCTGTCTAGGAGCCAGAACTGAAATGCAAAATCCATCACGATACTTTAGTTCAAACCAGAATTACTGGCCTGTCTAGGAGCCAGAACTGAAATGCAAAATCCATCACGATACTTTAGTTCAAACCAGGTGCTGGTTGGTAGCATGTGCTAACATCTCCAGCTCAACACACGTGCCCTTTCACACTGTTAGTTTATGTGTATATTAAGGACACAGCTTATGTATAATTGCTGTCGCAGCCTTTTCATTAATACTCTCTTGTTTTGCACCACCTGCTCTTTTGGTGTACTTAGTATTTCTGAAAGGTATTAGATAAGTAGTGTACAGTCTTCCAGATGCTCCCAAACCATCTTGCCAATGTGTTTCAAAGCTTTTATTGCAGTGTTTTCTTATTAAATGGCTTGTTTATAGGTAAGAGGTCTAGGAGCAAGACATATTCAGATCTGGATATTCTCAGCTGAGACTCCTGCCCAGACTAAAGTGAATTCTAATAGAAATAGTTATGGATATCATCTCCAACTGTTAAGAAGTGGTCTGAGAGAGTGATCTGTCTTCCTGTAAATCATTGACTCTACCTACAAACATCCATAACTCTTGATCACCATTAATGGTGTTTAATGATTTAGGAAAAGCTCAGTTGTGTACTGCAGAGTGATAAATAGCTCAGGAAACGAGCAAATCTTATGAGGTTGTCTAACACAGTATATTGATCCAACCTTAGAGGAATGTGTACTGGCCAGAAAGCAACAGTCAGTTCATCTGGGGAAAGAGGAAAAATTAGCAAGACTAAGAGAATACACGAACGGTGAAAAAAGCCGTACTTCTTGAGGAAGAGATTTGACACCAAGTATTTATTTAGACTTTTCTTTAAAATTCTAGAGCAACTATCAAATTACTCCTCAAATCCAAATTGGAAAGCTTTTTTTCCTGCACATGTTCGTGGATCAGTAGTTTAGAAGCCATGATAGGTAGTGAAAAAGCATTTATGATGAGAACCTAGTCTTTTCCCCAGTTCCTAGTAGCACTCTGGACACCTGAGCTGTTATATAAAACAGGTGAAATTTAATAATCTGTCTGCAGATGTAACTTTCGTGGTTTGATATTTTTAAATCCCACTAATCTGGAGTAGTATAGAGCTGTCCCAAACTACTTTCTTTAAGCTCATTTTGTCATAAAACTTGTGACAGAGCCACTGGAGTAAATTCGTGCCATGTAGACTTAACCTACAATGTTTGTTTACACTCATGGCCTATAGAAAACTTCTTTGTAACAGTCTTTCTACTGTCAAGATGTTGGTACTTTGCTTACTGCAATGAAAAAGAGAAAAGTTGATTGTAGCTCCAATTTATTAGGTATTGGACATTTCACATCTGACTTCATGGAGGAACTGTTAAACTTCTGAAGTGATGTTTTGGAGAAATATTATTTGTGAAATTTGGCTATCTTATGCAAAAATAATTTTTATGGTTTGAAGAAACTTCATATATTTAACATGGAAGAACAATACAGGTTTGAGACGTGTGTTGGATAAAGGCGTTGTTCTCTTTGAAGTTTGAACTGTAAAATTCTGTCCTTACGTGCATTTCTCTGTGTCACATTCAGAAACGGAAAAGCCCCTTGTTTTCATGGACCCTGTGTTGTGGTAACTGTTGTTAAAGCTGACTTTTGAGTAACAACTGTTGTATGTCTGATTTTATGTAGTTCATGTTCTCCTAGCTGGCAAAGAAAGTTACTAGACTAGACTTTCACAGCTAGGAAATGAACTCCAGCTCTATCTGAGGTTCCTATTGAGTGAATAAAGTCATATATTCATTAAATTTCCCTCACTCACATTGTAAGTAGAAATATAGGGATTGACTGCAATGGTTACTGAAAGGAACTAAAGACAATTTGTGGGAAGGAAATTTTGAGTTCATAATAATGACTGTTTTCTCTGGAAAACTGATTCAATTTTGCTCATCTGAAAAAAATGGAACATGTGACCTGTATGTTAGTGCAATGAAGGTGGTTTTGAAAACAAATGCTAGAACAAACTTAAAACAGAAATTTTGTGCTGAATGTGCCTGACAGTGCCTAGTCTTTGGGCAAAACATCTCTTTCTTGTTTGTGCATATGAGGTTTTGCTTTTGCTTTGTTTGAATCAAAGCATAAGGCAGAAATAAGACATACTTATGAAGAGGCTGATTTGAAAACTGTGGGAATAGTCATGCATCCAACTCTTACTGAAGTCATTTATACTCTGTAGCCGCTGCCTTTGATTCTTGGGAATTACTTTCCCAGGACACTAGTCCCAGATCATCTGAATTTGTGTGTAGAAATACTGAATTCGGTAGATCATAAATAACTTTATAAATTATGACAGCATACATAGTAAGATCTATATTTTTAGTTTAAGTGCTGTCTAATAAAGAATGCTATTACATTCAATCCTATTGCAATATATGGAATGTTATAGTGACTAGAAGCTTCCAGTTAGGAATGTGATTTTTCTGTATTACGTGCTGCTGCAAAATACAAAGGAAGATCCCTGCCAGTAGTGTTTTACAAACTTAACCTCCAACTTGAAGTTCTGTATTTTGTCCAAATGTACTCTCTTTGCTGCTGAAGTCTTTGTATCCTTCTGCTAAGTTCTGCGTTCAGAATTTAAAGAAGCTTAACTGATACCTAAGCTTCATGCTTGTCTCTCACTGGTTTGCAAAAATACACAGTTGTGGAAAATACATTGTAAATTCAATCACTGCTTGCAAGGCTCCGTTACAGCCCTCAATAGTTCCTGTGACTTCCATGCAGCAATTGGATTTTGTTTTGTAGATGTATATGCAAATTAATTTTAAGTACTTATGGGAAATTAAAGTTTGCAAAACTTGTATTTGCGAAGTTATCTGAATGTTTGAAATTATTGGTCTGTTGAGAAAGACTCAGACCAACTGTTTAATTATGAAACAGTGACATTTATTCTGTCTGAGAACATCTCAGGGATGCTTTGTATAAGCTGTTTACAGAACCTCATTGCTTCAGAGACTGTACCAGCATAATAAAGGCTTTGTTTGGCCATATGCTTACAAGAACATAACCTATACTGTCAAAGATTAAAGATTTTCCCAGGACTGTACTGTAACTGGCAAATCTCCTAGAGTTCTTAAGCTGTATGTACATGGAGATAAAATGTATGTGTGTAAACAAATATTGCAAATTGTATGAACACCACTTTATTATCAAATACTGTAAATAGGTACAGTAACCTCTCATTGTGATTACAGCTAAAGCAAGGCTGGTAGGTGGTGTTTTCTTATATCAAGAACATGGTAGAAAAATGACAGTTACTAGAGAAGTGTTTGTTTGCCATAGGTCCAAAATTTAGAAGGATCCTTTAAAAGGAACATACCTTCTGCTATACCTAAATGCTTTCAGAATAGGATTTTTTTCTTACTGTCTGGCAAAGAGGAATGTAAATGGATAATTGCATGATTTTGCTTATGTAACAGCTGAAAGTTCTAAAAGACCAAAGGTACAGAGCCCTACTATGCTCCATTGTGAATACCCTGGTGGTATGACTTACCATGAAAAATGGATCCATCCATCTGTCCACGCACTATGCATAGACTTCATAAACTTGCCTGCAGCTACGTACTTATGCCTTGAAAACAGGGCAGATTTTTCCCTTGTGTATTTGTCCTGGCCATGAATGCTCAGACAAAGCCACTCCTTTCAAATCAGGACAGTGCTGCTTGAGGCAGGCAGATACAGTTTGCCTGTAAGGAAAGTTGTTGCTTTGCCTAAAGGATCAGTGTAATCCTCTTTAAGTATATGCTGGCTACAATGACAGTTTGAGTCTGGGAGACAGAGGGTCTAACAGCGTGCTTTGCCCCAAGATTCCCCCACTACACACTGACAAAATCAAGCATTTAGCCTGCTTTGCTGTGTTGCATTTAAATACCAATACCCCTTCACTGCCTCATAATACAGGCGCATACCTCCAGCAAAAAGCAGATGATAGTTTACTACTAAAATCTGTATATTCAGGGAGATTCACAGCACTCTGGTGAGAGAAGTATTGTGCTTTCATTGCTTCATCCATCTGTTTTCCTGTTAGACTTGCATTCAGGAAGCTTTTTTCATTACTTCTGACAAACTTGCTGCTGATAACATTGCTGGCATTTCCAGTCCCATCCTGACACCATTAAAACTTTGAGGAACAGCAATCAGCTGTGGTGGTATAACCAAAAGCTGAATCCAAATCCTTTTTCACCCCCTTGTGCCTATTAACTATATACTTCTAGGGAGTTTTCAGCCTCGGTAGGTGGGGTGAGATGGAAATGAAGAATCAAACATCGTTTCCTTTTTGTATTAGAAGAATCACGTACAGTCCCCATTCAGCCAGACCTGTTGCTGTTAAAATCAGTAGTCAAGTTCTGTGAATAAAAGTCTGGCCCTTTTTAGTGCCCTAGAAGTCTAATTAGATATGGCATCCACATATTACCTAGGTTGACAGTTTCTCATGCATCGGAAAAGTCTGATCTCACTCCCACTTGAAACTGCCAGGAGACTTTCCACGAATTTCTATGGCAACTAAATGAGAAACTGCTTCTAACATGTACTTTGATACTTAAAATATTGATGAATCTGAAGGGTGTTTGGAGACTTGGCGTGACAGAAGAAAAAAAAATGGTGTTAACAGAAAAATCTGCTCCCTGAACAGTCTTGAAACAATTGTTAAGTAGTGAGCAGTAATGGAAACTTGAAAGGGCTCTGCTTGTCAAAATGGAACTCGAGGTGTTTCACAATGCATCACTAACAAAGCTGGTTTATAGACTAAAAAATTTCAAGTTTTTTTAAAAAGTGGGACTCTTGGCACACTGCAGTGGTATAGAGTATGCTATTCCTTTCAGTGTGCTCCCTCTGGGACTGATTCTGCAACAAGGTCAGTGGCACAGATATCTTTCTAACCCCATAGTGTCTCTCAAAGTTAAATATACTCTGCAAAGACTCAGGGGTCTGAATGAATGCATTTAGTTGCAAGGCTGAGACCTATGCTTATAAAACTGAGGTCTCACCAGATGAATCATAGAATGGTTTATGTTGGGAGGGGACCTTGAATATCATCTAGTTCCAACCCCCCTGCCATGGGCAGGGACACCTCCCGCTAGACCAGGTTGCTCAAAGCCCCATCCAGCCTGGCCTTGAACACCTCCAGGGATGGAGCTTCCACAACTTCTCTGGGCAACCTGTTCCAGTGCCTCACCACCCTCACAGTGAAAAATTTCTTCCTAATGTCTAATCTAAATCTACGCTCTTCGAGTTTGAAGCCATTCCCCCTCGTCTTATCTCTTGCATGCCCTTGTAAAAAGTCCTTTCCCAGCTTTCCTGTAGGTCCCCTTTAGGTACTGGAAGGAAAGTATCTGTGCGATAACCTTGATACACACAAAGAAAATCATATAACTGAACTCCAAGCAGGTAGATATTTTTAAGACTGTTTAATAGTAGGCTCAAAGGTCAGTAGTATCTACCACTAATTCACTATTCCTTTCTCTTTAAAAATCTTTTAACTGGGTGTTCCCATATCAGCTCCTCTACAACATGTATAGGATAATATTGTCAGAGATGGTTCTCTAATGTAGTTTTGGTGATTGTAGCATTATATATATGATTATTCTGTAACACACTAAACACCTTTCTCAGAGAAGAAGTTTTTTCTGGTATTTTTCCCAACTCATATGTATTACAACATCTCTAAAAGCAATGCAGGAGACAATACTCAACTACTATTCTAAACTACTTTTTAAAGCTTTTTTGGTGGTGTTGATTCAAGAGCAAATATATTCTTTCTGCAATTTGGTAACAAAAAATGTGGAATGGAGAGTGATTACAGAGATATTCTTAGAAACTGGTATCATTTCAGCCAGTAGAGCTGATATGTAACATCTGATACTGCGATGAAAGGACATTTATGGTGGAAAATTAATGCCATTTAATCTAGCAGCTCTTACTTCTATACATCCAGTTTCAAAACCTTTATGTCTAATCCCAGTAAGGTTGAACCGAACCTTACTGAGTTATTGATGTTTTATTAAAAATGGTTTGCAGGCTCTCTTTTTCCATGTTTCCAATGTAGTTATTTTTCCTGTCAGATAAGGACGTATTGACTGACCCTCTAATTATGAAACATAACAGGTAAGTAAAAAGAGGTGCGAGACTGATAGATACAGAGTAACACTACTGATAATGTGCTCAAATATTGTATTTGGTTTACTTTGTCTTTGCTAGCTTGTATGTTTGAGCATTATAAAAGATTGAGCACATGTGAGCAAATGAGTTTCTTTCTGTAATCTATGCTGCTAAAAGCCACTGTTTAAAAAGTTTTCATTCTGGTTTGCTGGCATTGAATATATTTTGGTCCTCTAGTTCATACCTTTCCCTTGCTCCTTGGGGCTAGCACTTATCGTAAGTGAAGTTAAGATTCTTGCACCAATTTCAGCAGCTGGAGCTTTGACAGTTATCAAATCTTCTGAGATTCCACAGTGGCAGTGTTAGGTTAACGGTTGGACTTGATGATCTTAAAGGTCTCTTCCAACCAAAATGTTTCTATGATTCTAATAACATGCAGGAATGTTTATCAACAGTTGTTCCTTTCTTTCCTTATCTATATTTTGTGGGAACTTTGAGTTATGAAGTCGTGCAAACTTAGGAAGTCAGTGTGGATTATAATCAACATATTCTAGTTAATCAGGACCAGGAAATTAGTAAGAACCTTACTGTTACCCCCTTGGATCACCAAGTCTACAGTGCCAGTGTGGAACAAGTGAAGTCACCTGAACCTTTCACTCTGATGAAAGACTGGGGAAATGAGTACAAGGCCTCCATACTTTCCTAGAAGCAAAGAAGGCTGAGTGGCTGATTGCCAAGTGTACCATGCCAAGAGTTGCTGGGATCTCTGACACATTCCAGTGGGAATATTAACAGGTCTGGATATTGCTGGGTAAAGTCTTCCAAACTTTCAAGAGTGCTGTGAATTTCTACTGTGTAATGTATGTACGGTTTGTGGTCCATAGCTATCCGGAAACTCTCAAAACTCTGCAAATACCTTATGAAACTCTCACACCGAGACAGCTCTCCAAACATTCCTTCTCCCCTCTTTGAGCATATGTGGTCTCTGAATCCTAAAACCATCTGGAAGTATAGGCTATAGGCTTCCAATCATCACCTTGTAATAGGATTAGCACCCCATCAAGCTCACAGATGCTGGGCATCTGCTGAAATAGCTGTAATACTTTGAAATAGAAAATATCATTAAAGGGGTGTGTGGAGCCTGATCCAAAGCTCACCAAAGTCAGTGAATTCTGCTACTCCATGTGTCTCGCTGGGTTTTGGGTTAATGTATGGTCAATAACAGCTTTGGATCCTCTGGGTCTTTATCACATCTGAATATACTCTGAAGCAGCTCGTAAAGATCAGCTGAGAGGTGTTTTGTCCCTTTATGCTGTGTGAAAAGACTGAAATAATATAAAGTGGTTGCCAAAAGTCTACTCCTGGACAGGGCAAAGACTGTCTACGGAGAACCTCTAGAAGAGCCTTTTTAATCTGTGGCCTTAGGAAGGCGAGAGAGGTGTGTCAGGTGTAGACAATGCCATTTAGTACTTGCCTGACTCCTGGCAGCGCTGTAGCCCACAACAGGGTACAGTCCAGAAAAGTTCTAACTTAGTTTTTTTGTTGTCTAAATTATGTTGCAGACAGAAGTCCAACGGTCTAGAATTGGGATGTTTGAAAGCTTCCTTTGCTCTCTGTCCTGCTGCAATGTGGGTGCTGTGCCCTTCCTCCCAGAAGGGCACTAAGGAAGCTTGCCCATAGTCTGCTGTTCAGCTTAAATTTGCTCTGTAATTTTGTCAGAGTGGCAAGAGGCTTCAGTTCTAATGTTAAAAAAGAAGTTACTGCTGAAGACATGCCCTTTAATATTTTGGAGGCTCTACCTAAGTCCCTATCCATCTTAAATGTCAACAACATTTTTAACAGTTACTTATAGCTTGTTTGTCCCATTTTGACAGGTTTATTAGTTTTCAGTGCTTGTTTGCCTTTATTTTGTGTTGCTTCTTGGACATCCTATTAGAAAGCACGACCTATGTTGAACAATCAGTCCTTCCAGCAAATCATAAACTGTTTGGAATACATCTAAAGTAGCACTGCTTTGGATCAGGAGATGACAATAGTTCTGTCTCCCAAGAGGCATAAAAAGGTTATCAGTACTATTACTTGCCAGCTGAAAGGGTGGCATGAGTTCAAGTACTTTGCTGGATCTGGAAAATACTGAAGAAATATATGTCCATCACAGTAGGATATTGTGAGGTTGTTTGGTGTTTTTTTTTTGAGCAATATGGAGTTTCTACTGGAAAAGTGAGATGTGAGTCAGGATCTAACCTTCTGCAAGAAACAGCAGGCATCTGTTTTCTTGATCAGATTCATGTTTTCATTTCACCCATCAAGCGAAAGAATCTAATGATGCTTGTTTCCAGACCTGAGCATCACATGAGGACATTTGAATCTGTCTTTCATGTGGACCCATCTAGTCTTTAAAGTAAGGTCAAGAGAACAGTAAAGGACTGGAACTGAAAGTCATATTAGGAAGTCTTCAAAAGAGAAGGCTTGCATTAGCTGACAGTAAAGGAATTTTAAGAGGCAAGCACCAGCTGTTACATTAATAGAAGAAAGACGGGAACACATTTGACCTGGCAATTGTTTGGGGACTTCATTGCAGCAGAACAAAAGAAGAGTTTTCATGTGATTTCAGGCTCTTATGATTGGAGCGGAGGGGGGTGTGGGGTGGGCGCAGGGGGTGGAGAGAAGGGGAAAAGAAAAAAGAAAATTACACGTGCCTTCAATTCTCATTTGCAAACCGGCCTGGTTCCAAATGAAAATTAAGATGCAAATTGTTTTGTCTTTTCTCATGGAGTGAAATACTTATAAAACCAAACTTCACTCAGTGTATTCATGTTGAGCTTAATTTGCTTACTGAATTGTGTTTTTCGAGAACAGTCGAAGTGGATAAATACTGCTTGAGCTGTCACCTTCCCTCGAGGTTTTATGCCAAGGTGGGTACCTTTAAGTTGTAGCCGTAGGTTACCTGCAGGATGAATTGTATCACTGCTTCCCCCTACACCTCATCTGCCCACGACAGTTTTTGGCTGGCACTCCTTCTCTGGGGTCAAACTGGGTAGCTGTAAGCCCCCAGCAGAGGCAGGTGATAAAGATGCCAGAAAAGCGTGAGCCCACATCCCTAGTTTCTGCCTCCTGACTAGTTGTGGCAAATATCACTAGGCTGATCAGCGTCAGAATTTAAGATTAGGACTCTCCCTGAATGACAGAAAGATCTCTTGCAAAATTTGGATCAGATTTCTGGCTTAAGTTTGCAATTATTTGAATCTGAGCTTTTGGTCTGTATTTCTCAGGAGCACGAATGCTCACGAAAGTGATTTGAAGAAAATGAGAAAGAACTCAGTGTTCACTCTGAAAATGGACTGAAACAGAATCTTTTCTTGCTGTTTGAAGTTGCTTTAACTTTACATTATTAAAAAAAAATAAATACTTTTCATAATCTTTTTTCCTAGATTTGGCAATGAAAATTGGCTACCCTTGCAGAATGTCTGCTGCGCAGGTCTTGTCAGCCAGGAAATGCAGTCTTGTCAGCCAGGAAATGCAGTCTTGTAATTGGTAAATAGATTGTTGCTTTGCTCCCTTCATATTTAGACTGGTTGTTTGTTATTGTTATTACTGGTAATTAATTAATAATTCGGCAGCTTGAACAAATATAAAGCTATACATTTAAAATAAATAATAAAAAAGTGCAATTAGTAGAATAGGAAAACTTTGTAATGAAAGGCAACTTTGAGATTAAAAAGTTGAAAAATGCTTAGAAGCAGTGTTATTTAAACAAACTAGTATTTGTAGTTAGAAAATATTTCAGTGAAGTATCTCCACTGAGCTCTAATAGCCATATTTTTTGCAGTTATTCAAAAGTGTTATGTGTAGAGTATTGAACTGATGGATGATGAAGTCAGCCACTCAGTTTCAACTGATTGGTGAATGAAGCCCTAAATGCCTGTAGGCCTTTCCTAAAATTCTTTTGTACATCTTATGCAGCAAAATGAACCTTTTTAAGGGTGGCTGCTACTGAGTTAAGACAAATAGTTTTAGAAATGTGAGAAGTTGTGAAAGGGCTGTTGTGTTTTTCTGGAACTTAAAATTGCAACTCTTGTGCTGGGTAAGATAATTATTTCTGTACAACAATAAATGTGGGAAATAAATGCAAAATAAAAGATGAGTGAATATGGGACATCAAAAAAAGGCTGCCATTAGCATCATCTAGGAATAACTTTGTTTCAGAAAGAAAGGATGGCTTTTTAAAGTGTATTAGGGATAGAAAAGCCACTTGTTATTCCAGTGATACACTTATCATACAGACCAAATGTGTTTGATAAACTGAAAAATTCTGTTTAACATGCGGTGATCACTGGAGTAATGCAACCCTCTTATTTATTTCTGTTGTGCAGATCTTTTGCAACATGACTATTTTTCTTACAGTAACATGTTATGAGGGGCATACAGGCTACTAATTATATCATACAGCTACACAAGCAAACTTAAACTTCATAGTGTTTCAAAGAAACCACAGTTTATATTTTTCATGTGGTGTTTTTAGTTGTAATGATCATGTTGTTACTTCTTTCATTCCAGGAAAGGTTGATTCAAAGCCTAAGGAAGCTGTTGAATGAAGTAGTGGTGGTCTTTGATGTCATAAAAAATGCAAGTATTGCAGACAAAGTGGTTATGTTAGATTCAGTCAAGTCATCGAATTTCTAATGCCACAGTAGGTTGCCACTCAGTGATCAAGTTTGACCTCTTTGAACGCCAGAGACGAACTTGAAATTGTCAAATTATTCAGACACTTGTTTTGATAAATGATGTAAAAGGCTGAAAAAGATAGATCCTGATAAGCAGGAAATTAGTTGAGGCTAGAATGGTGAGGGTAGCGGGTGAGGTGTGAAAATTGGGCTGAGGTTCTGAAATACAAGGAGAAATCCCACCTAATGAGGCCTGGAATAAGACGTAATAGCAGAGACAGAGAAAAGAAATATGTGTCTGTGTCTGTTAAATAGGGTTCCCATCAGCAAGCCAAAATACGTAATTTGTGATTTCAGTGTCACGTGGCGGGAAAACACAGTATCAGCAAAGGACTGACCTGGAGGACAAGCATGCCGTGGGCCCTCGTTCAGTACTTAAAAAATATGTTTTTACTCAGTCATCACAGGATATGTAGCTGAATGGCGGTGGCTGAGGAAGTAATGTAAAGCTGTTCCTGACCTTTGTCCTCAACCCAGTTGGGTGGTAGCAGTTGCCCGGGGATAACATGCCAGGGCTCAACCGTCCTGCTCCACAGGGAGCAGCAAATTTGCTGCCAAGCGAGGGTTCAAACCAAGTGGGTTCCCACCTCTCCACACATCATTTGGGGATTGTCCTGGGTAGGGAGTCTCCGTCAGCCTCTGAGACTCAGACCAGAAGCAAATGGCAACAGTACCTGGGACAGCAGAAAGAAGCGTTTTTTAGCAAATGTAAACTTATGTGCTTTTGATGAGCAGTAGGCAGCGTTTATCGCAAAAGAAACCCATCATAGGAAAGTAAGTTAGTCCCACTTCCTGCAAATATTTCAAGCTAGCACTCATCCTCTGAATGATAATTTTGAGTAGGCCAGTTAGACTGTTACCTATTTTGCCTGTCTTTTTTTTCCCCTCAGTCTATCCTATTCGCAAACTTGTATTTTTGTCCTTTCTGCCCTATGTCTTGCACTTAAGTCATTTTCTGCTTTGTTTCTGTCCAGGGGGGAAGGGTGGGAGGGAGGAATATGCCACAGATACTTTAGCAATAATAGAGCCTTCCTGGACTAAAGTAATCAAGGATCGACACAGTGACCTTTTCCACAACTCTGGCAGTAATGGCTATCAGCTGCTTTGAAAGGAGTTACAGTAAGACGAATGAAATGGCAGCCCCACTGCAACCAGCTACACTGCCTCAAGTAACTTCTTGTCAGCCAGTGATAATCTGCCTTATGGTGACTCTCTGTTCTGTTTCATAGCCAATTTTCAGCTGATGGAGACGTAACTTCTTTCTCTTGTTCCCACTGTTCAAGATGTTTGTTGCATCTGAAACATTAATCTCCTGTGAAGTTTGTTAAATGATTTCTGAGTATCTCAGGAAATGCTCGCTACGCTATCCCCCTGTATGTGTACCCTGGCCGACATCCCCTGTGAGAACTCCAGCCAGTTAGCAAGACATGAACTCCTTTTCCTGAAGCCTGGTTGGCCGTCATTAATCAAGCTGTTCAAATAGCTTGCTTTGTTTTAAAAATCAACTTCAGCTAGTGTGTGTGTAATTTTCTGCTGCATCCCCAGGCTCCCTTGAAAACAGTGGCATGATTTGGGACCTTTTCTGCTTGCCCAGGCTGCTGAGGGATCTCAAGTGTTATAAAAGTCATCTCTAAGGGAGCAGCACTTTCTTCCTCAGCCCTGCATGAGTGGCAAGCTGCAAGATAGTGATGCTTTTCCAAGAAGGGAAATAAAGTCACTTGATTGCTGTGGGGATTCAGGGTACCCTACTCATGCACGCACCAGCACCTCATGAGAAAAAACTCTTTCTCTGTATGGTGCTGTGGGTCACTGCCTGCCTCTGATGGCTCCGTGGCAAATTAGTGCTAACTTCTCTGAAGTGACCAACGGACTTCTGTTAAGGTCATTGATGGCAGAATCTGTTTTCTGTTGGTCTTAGAGCTGCATTAATTAATATCCCAGCTGAAGGATATGACAAGAAACAGTTAAAACATGGAGAAAAATTAACCCGCGCCTTTTATGAACCTTTTAAATTAATCTTGGCAGGGAAGGGAGCCTAGGGCGGCAACGGTTTCTCTCTTACCGCTAACCTGGAGATGGAAGTAGACAGTGTAGGGAGGATTTGCCTCAGTTCCACCTTTTATCTATGAGGTTTCTGACCTTAATGATGTATCCCAGAATTTTATGTGGTGGGTCATCCTGCTAGAGATATGCTGCTTTAATATTGAATATCCACTGATGAGTCAATGGCAGAACTTACTTACCTGCAATAGGAAGCCAGATATATCCAATTTATAATATATTCTCTTTCCCAGATGAAAATTCAGCTATTTTAGCAAAACAATCTTATCGGGACAAACAAAAGTGTCCATGCAGTAGTACCCTATGGTTAGATGAGGATGTGAGAAGGGAGAGCATTCTTCACACCTGATTAGGAAAACAGAGAACTGAATCTTATTATCTGGTATCCTGGACTATCTGGTGTCGTATAGTTACTCTGTTCTTGTGTGAAAAGGGAGCAATCATGAGAACTTCAAATGTAACTCTTTATTTGCTTTGTTTTTCTTGGTTCTGAAAGAAAAGGTTTCTTATTCAACTGTAGGGAACGTTCCATTTGACACAAACCAGATTTGTCTCTCTCTCCCTCTCCGCACTCCCTGCTCTTCCCCCCCACCTCTCTCTTTCTCTCTTTCTTTCAGTAAGATATTTTAAGTGTTTTCTACAGTTTCACCATGAGGATTGTTTTCAGAGAAGCACTTTTGATTCAGATGATGAACCAAAAAGGATTTGTGCAGCTCTGCTTAATATTTTCAAGGTATTATTTTAGGTGAAACTAGCAATTTAATAGCTTTTTTTTTAGTCAATGAACTGTTTTTGTAGCCTTTGGATGCTCTCTCTCTCTACATTCTACCATGCAATGCAGTGTGTTGTAATGTTTTTTATTTAGTTCATTATTAGTTCCCTTCCACTTATGATCTTCATAGTCTCCGTGCTGCAAGTAAACACTAGTCCTAACATAGGGAACTACCGTTGTGCCAATGATGACCAAAACAATCTCTCAAATGAGCTGTGAGATCATACTTGGAAAAAAAATATTAAAAAGTGGGTTTGGTTTACAAGAGTTCCTATTATCTGCTTGTCTTTTTAAAAAAAAAAAATCCATTTTTTTTGTGATAAAAGAATGAAAAGTGGCAAAGACGTGATACTGTTAGACACGCAAGATGGGTCCATTTCAAAACTCTCAATTTTTTTTGCAAGATGCGGTTTGGTGTTTTGCATCAATACAGATGGAGCATAAGAGGAACTTTATTTCTGTAGGCAAAGAAATATCCATGATTAACAGCAGAGGAAGCAAAACTTAAGGTCGTATCAAGTAATTTTTAAGGTAGCAAAATGCCTGTCAACCTTAAACTTTTATCTTATAACAGGATTCACTTTACATATGAAGCTCCTGGTTTTTAGAAAGGTCTTTTCAAAATATAAAGCTGTTCTTATATGGAGTTTTAAAAAATCAATTTCCTTTAAACCTTTCACATTCTTCAAAAATCCCTCTTTCAGAAGGCTGTAAAAGATATATCAGTCTTCTGCATCTTGTCCTGTTGCTTGGCAGGCAGCTTTCAAAGAAAAGCAGATGATATCAATCCATAGCATCTTCCGAAGTAATTATACGCATTTTTTGGAACTGAATAAGTGTCAGAACTTTTACGGAGCATCGCGAGGGACACCGCTGCCATGATAAATGCCCGTATGAGTGAGGTCTTTTATGGAGAGAGGATACATGATCAGCTTTAGGATGGGGGCTGCAGGTGGGATCAGCTCAAGCCTTTGGCGAGGCAGTGGCTTGTCAGAGCACCCCGATTCCTGGGGGACCCTGAGAGTGCGGATGGGAGCTCCTTGCCGAAGCTGCCACCTCATTCTCTGCCTTCCCAGGCAGCAAAAGCTGCTGCGAGCCTGACCCTCTGAAGACCTCCCTTTGGCTTGTTGCCCCTTCCCATGGCAGGAACGGCTTTGCCTGGGTGGGGCCTTTACAAAATTCAGTTCTGTCTGAGCTGGTAAGAAGCCTCAAGTTCACCCTGCCTGTGAAGAAAACTTTCACAGAGCCACAAAGGGTGGAAAAAATGGAGGAGTGGCCCTTTCTGGGCTGAGGATGCTGAGCTCTTCTCAGCATTGGCTGCAGTGGGACGGGCGACACCAGTGGGGGCTAGAGCTGGTTTTGGTGGGCTGAGGAGTCTCCATGGGGGAGCCCAGCCTCCAGTCAGACCTTCACGTGAAGAGGGAAAGGAGAGGCCAGCAGGGATGTGCAAGGAAGAATTGAGAGAGGAGGGTGCAAAGCTGTAAATCCTCCCCGCACATGAGGCTTCTGCTTCCTTGCTGAGTGTGGTGTAGCTTCCCTGGCACTGCCGGGGACAGTCCCCACAGCCACTCTGCTCTTAGGGAGCCTCTTCTTTGTTCTGGAGGTCTTTTTCTTTGAGCTTAAATGTGCTTATCGACCCTGCAAACATGCAGGCTGCTCTGTATGGAAACTATACTACTGTTTGTATCAAGAGGCTTTGTTTACTAAACCAAATAATAGTTAAACATAATTTATCATAATTATTGACCAGCTGGTCATTTAAAAAAGCAAAAACCTTGGTACTATATGCTTGGTGCCTGAAGCTGTTCAGTTTAAACCTTTATTAGTAATGTTCTCATGGCTTTTCCTTTTAATTCCCATAATGGCCGGATACTGTGCTGCACATCAAAGGAATTTTGGTTTTAAAAGCAATGGTGAGTGCTACACACTGCATTCGCTCCCCTTTGATCACCATCCGCAGCACAAATAAATCTCATTAATCAATAATTTCTTTATTTCCTCCCTGTCTTTCTGTCAGTGCCAGAGATCTGTTTCCGATTTGCTATCCTTTGTTTTAAATGAGGAGAAGATTTCTATGGCTATCTTCTGTCTAAAAGGTAAATTTCTCATTACTTCAGGAATGAAACGTTATCTGTTGTAACTGGGGCTTGATCTAAGCCTCCTCAACTTGAATGTCAAAGTGGGAATATTGAAGCAATTAGAACAGACATAAGTCTGTGAGCAATCCATTGGCCAGGATTCATTCACATAAAATATTTGGTGTACCCTTGCCAACTGGAGACAAATTAATAAAAGTCACAGTCTGTTTGCAGACAATTCTTGAGAAAAGTGATAAATTTGCTGAACAAATTGTGACTTGCTCATCCACTTCCAGTTGTGACTAGAAATTATTATGAGTAACTGGTGTACTTTCCACACAAGCCTCTGCGACACAGTCGTCTTTCATTTCCTCCTAAACTGCTTCATAGTTTTGTTGTGCAACTCCACACACTTGCTGCTATGCTGTGGATGAATAACCTGAGACACCATTTCAGCGTAGCTTGCAAGTAAATATGAGGAGGGACTGGAGGTACCTTTGGATGAAAGCCTCTGTTGAAAACTCCAGTCACTAACAGTCTTCATCTCCACATTACCCAAATACTAATTTTCATCAAGCCAAGTGTATGGGCCATATATATCCCCAGTATAATGGGATCATTGGGTGTTTCAGAGCGCTGCCTGCCCTTGAGAACTGAGCACGGCAGTGGTGGTAAGGAGTCACATCTGCAGATCTAATTTTGGGGACTGGGAGTACATAGTGATTAAAACTCAATGTTTTTAAGGTGAATTAAATTCCTTCTAGCCTCAGAGGTGCCCCATTCCTAACCTTTGCCATGTTATAGTTATTCTGTACTGACCATTAGTTTATTATTTCAAGTGTTTTATCTGTTTTAAGACCCCAGTGTAAAACACAAAACGCAGCTTCACCTCACTGGGTTACGTACACTTGTGGGTTTTTTTCTATGTTTTTTTTGGGTTCCCCCCCACCCCCCCCGTATGTTTTCTATTTGTCTTTGGTTTCTTGGTGCCAGACATTTTGGTGCATCTGCTGCCACCAATGAATGGCTGTGCCGGGAAAATCCAACTCCTTGGGGGCGGAAAGGGAGAGAATGGATGATTAGTTTTCCATTCTATTGAACAAAGCTGGCTTCTGTTGCCATTTTTAACACTCCAGTATTACTGGAATTAATTTGATGCATCTGTTCCTGAATTACCTCCCATAGTTCTAGTCCTTGCTAGACTTCCAAATCAGTGTTGATTTAGGCCTGTTTGTTCCAATCCATATTGCATTCTCATAAACTCTTTGCTATTTTAAAGCAGTTTAATTGCTTTTTAAATCCTTCAATGTTAAAGTTACAATAAATTTCAAACTTCATTATGTTATTAAACATACGTCTCTAGATTCTCTCTAGTGCTGTATAAAGCCTGGCACATATCACCTTGTCCAAGTAAGTTGTGAATATTCAGGTTCCCGAGTCTGGTCAGGGACAATGTAATGGGAAATCCCCAGTGTGTACCGCTCTTTCTGTAGGGATTCTCCAGATCCCAGCATTACCTGAACCTATTAATGTTGACTTAAACAGTAAAAGAGAATAAAAGCCTGTTGGTCATAGATAACTTTTTCTCACAATTAACCCTTTCAGGTAGCATGTCCTTGACAGATTGTTGGTTCACTTTGAATTTAATGGTTTTGTACTTAGAGCTGTGGGGAGATAAAGATTCATTTACTCAATATGTATTTGAGCTGATCTTGTTGAACACACATAATTTCATTTGACTGGCGTCACTGTAACTCATCCTCTGTGAGTTTTCAGAGTTGTATCTCCTCTTGGTTCTTACGTGTGGATTAATTCAGAAGCAGAAGGAGCAAGGTGGGAGAGAATTGTCTTGTAGAAAGGGATTAAATAGGCAATGCTGAAACTCCTATTAAAAGCAAAGGCATCCTATTAAAAAAACAGTCTTTAAACATGCTATTGGGGAGATCCATATTTTCTGCCTTCTTCAGGTTAAATCAATTTAACTCTCTAGTCAGTATTTCTCCCTTCCCTTTCCCTTGCCCCAGGAAACAGAGCTGAAAACACAGCGGGAGACCTAAAAACTTCCCCTGATCTTGGTCCAGTCTGGGACATAAATTTAGAACAGCATTACATTACACTTCCTATGGCCCCGAGAGGCTGATACGATGGCCAAGAATAGCTGAAATAGAGCAATGTCTCTGGCCACGTTCCCTCAACCTCTCTCACACTGGGAACCGAAGAAGGAGAGGTACTGAGTTATTGCAAAGGTCCCACGCTGCCCGGGGAAGCCAGCTGCTCTAGCGGTGCCCTCCCGCCCTCCTGCGTGTACTGACGCAGATGATTTACACCACCAGAAAGGGTTAGCATGCGTGCGACGTGCTGAGTAGCTGCTTTTAAATAGGCTGCCCTTATCAGGAGTGAGAACAGTGAGGAGTCCAGAGGGAAAACATTTACTTTAGGCCGGAAAGAGGTAAAAGAATGTAGGTTTGATACGTACCTTTTTCTAGCATTTTTGTTAAATCTAGCCAGGGTTTCATGCTCTCCACTGTTAGGCTAAAATCCATTGGAAATTCTTTTTTTTTTTTAATCTCCCCTAAAACTGGAGGTAAAACCTAACCATTTTACCCAGTCAAAAGCATTTTGAATGGCAAATGATTAGGCTTTTTAATAAAAGAAATTACATGACTTATTTAAAAAAAACCCTGTGAAGCTAATCATTTTAGCCATTTCAGTTCTAACACCTGATATTTTGGAATTAAGTAAAACACATAGCGGTATTAAGGTATCTTGTTTTTTTTTTTAGTTTATTTATACTATTTTTCCTTTGTATGCATGAAAGAACACTATTTTCAGGTAGGCCACTTATAAACAATTGTAATGAAAGCACCCATTCCACAAGTGCAGCAAGTCATTCCATTTAAGGGATAAACTCCTTGGCCATTAAGTATGCCCTGAGGGTCAACCACTTGAGCAAGGGTGGAAGAGGTGGTAGCATTCCAGATAAACATTTCTGCTCTCTGTCCCACCCTTTTAAATCATAAACTAGGCTGGACATGTTCAGCATTGCACTGATTTTGTACAAAAAGAGGTTCCTATGCTGAAATGTAATCACTTAATTTTATTCTTGTGAAAGAGAAATGCTGGTGCTAATCCTTCTGATTTTGTTTGGGGAAAGTGATAATGAAAATCTGTTAGTGGTGATCTACCTGGTTTTTACTCTGAATGAATGTTTCCTCAAGCATAATTTATCCTCTGTATTGCAGGGACATTGGGAGAGAAACTCTTGGTCCTTTGCTTCAGAGCATAATCCAAGGTATGTTTGATCTGGAAATTTGACTTCATATGGAGAAAAACTTATACTCAGGGTGATGTTCACCTATGCTTTTTGTACATGTAAACCCATTATTCTTTCATGTGCAAAATATTGCAGTGTACCTTCCCCTTCAGTAACCTTCTAAGCTAAATCAGGAGGCTTATTCTGAATCAGAAGTCTCAATCCCATTCCTTAGAAACTTCAGAAATTTCTAAGTGCTGCCGTGTTCAACTTTTTTTTTTTTTTTACTTCACCCTTCTGACATGATATCTTTTGTATCCTCTTCTGCTACAGAAGAAAGTGGGTTGTCTGTGTGGGTGAGACAGTGTGATTCTACAATTTACTTCGTGTAGCTGGAGTGGTTCAGCACTGGCTGTGGCACCTCCTTTTAACCGAAGAGTTCAGGCGTGATCTGTACGTTATGATGGCATGGTATATGAGTGAGTTAAGTACACAAACTGGGGACTACATAAGGTGTGCATATGTCTACCCTTATGTGAAGCAGAAAGGCGGTAAATGCTTCTGTAGGAAGAAAGAAAAAGCAAGTTCTGCTGCCAGACCCAGATGTCAGCTCTGTTCTTTTCAGGCAATTTTAACCTACCTTTATGCCCATGAATACTAGAGATCAGGGTGGTACTGGATAAAACAGGAAGATTTTAAACCTACTTTTCCTGGAAGTGAGTGACTGTGCTAGGTGCAGGAGAAGTAGTAGTGAAGCTGAGATTGAAAACTAAGTTACCTTTTTTTTTGTGTGTTCTTGGTCTTTGGAAGCAGCTGATTACTTCTGGCAACAAGCAGAAAACATGTATATTGTAAGATTTTTTCCTTAAGTGCCCAGGGGGCTTAGGAAAACAAGTCCCATTAACTTTCAATGAACTTGTTCAGCTCAGCCCTAGAGATGTTTTGGATGTTTTCCCCTCAAAGACATGGTCCAAAAAGTTCTGTATCATATTCAGTGGAAATACTGTTCATGTTTTCTTTGCTGTTTCTACAATTTGTGGAAATGATCTGGTGTGAAATTAAATCTGTTTCATTCTGTGTCTCTGTCCTTGCCTTTGCCAGTTCTTCTTGCCATTTCTTCCCTGGCCGAAGCCCATACTACAACAAAAGCATGGCAGTCATCTTGCAGCTGGACGAAATGAAACATAGATTAACTTCAGTCCTGCATTTTTGGAAAACCTCTTCTTGGCCTTATAGAGGACATCATAAATAACCTTTGGCTTCTGCTTCAGCCAATCATTTTACCTGGGAAGATCAACCACATACCTCATTTCCCATTATCTGTGGTTGTTACTAGTAGAAGACAAGAAGAAAACAGTAAACCCACTGGGACTACAAAAATGCTTGAGAGTACCAGGAAGTGCAGGGAAGCTACAGAGAGAAGTGTCCTCTCTAATTGTGGTTTATAGCTACTTCTCTTTCTGCATGACTACATTACTGAAGAGCACTTGTCACGGAGAAGCACCCGCTGGTCCGGGCGTAGCGTAGTCCTGGGCAAGGGACATGGCACCGTGCACTACCTCCCAGCTGGGGGTGTCTGTGTGTCGTACTGGCCCACAAATCCTTGCAGTCTGACTTGGCTCTGCTTGACTGTTGTTATATCTGGTTTACCTCTGTGTAAACTAAATTACAGAGATGTTAAGGTCATCCAGGCTGAGCTTTACATTAGCATAAGTCGTGTACAGAAAGTCCCTGATTCCAGGCTCACACAGTAAATGATGCACTGTGTTATCTCTTGCAGGTGCTGATTGATGAGCCAGAATCGAGTGCTATGGTCCCTACTCTAACTTTCAGATTATTAAGTGGGTTTAGGTATTAACAAAATTAAATTAAAACAACTGTGTGGAAGCTTAGCTTAGGAATTGGTCCCTTTTTCTTTGTGCTCCTTATATAGTCATAGGAGAGAGAGAGATAAGTTGTTCACGCTTTGCATGACTGAAGAAACAAACCATCAAATCCTATCAAATCAGAGTAGACTTCTGGCTTACGTATCCATATTTAGAGACAACACAGAAGGTGTGAGCAATTAAGGAGGAATTTGTCTGTGCTACTAATACACATGCCTCTTTTGCTAAGTGCATTTCACTAACCAAATTTGAAAGTGGTAGCAGATGGGTGTCCAAACAAAGGGATGATATGAGGATCACTTATTGAAGAAGCAAGTAGAATTTTGATTTTCCAAACAGAAAGATTTCTGTGTCAACCTCTTGTAAGCTGAATTGTTTATTTAGTGGGGTTTTTTTTTTCAAAGTCTGCTGAAATAAGATGGCTATCTTCAGAATTCCACCCACTGAAATCTGTGGATTACTGTAGTTATCTGGTTCTGTATCTTTTATTTTTTTGTGAGCTGGAAAGAAAGCAGAGCTTGTCTGGAAGGAAGCTTGTACTAAAGTTTCAGTGTCTTCTGCTGAGTTAGATTCACTATGGAAATGATCCCCAACCTATCAACAACTTTGTACCCTGACAAACTTGAAATTATTTGGAAGAGTACTGATTTTTTTATACACATAGTAGATTCTAAAGTGCTTTTATATAGTTTAGTTCAAGTGGTTAGAGACAAAACATGAGAAATGTAAACATTGTTGACATGAACTGTTTTCTATTAATTAACTTAAGCATATCAAACAGAATGTTGTTGCCAGCACTTTGCATGCTGTTCCCTTTCCCCAGAAGCTTGTTTGCCAAATACAACACAGGTTAGATGGTGGGAAAAATAATCAAGAGAATTAAGTCTCGATCTAAAATTCTACTGCTATGTACGTGTCTGGCACTGGCACACCTGTGGACACATTTACAGGAGCAACTACTTTTACTATGTAAACACAAGGAGCTAGACTGCTCAGTTACCTCACTGAAGCTTTCTACTAGGTGTATTTGGAGGTTTTGGGTAATAATGCTAAACAGAACCTCTACGCTGCATTATGCCTTCTTGGATAACTGGTAATCAAAGACTATGCTGTTGGCTGGGTATTTGCAGCCTTGCTCCTTGGCATCCAGCCCTGGTATTCTTTTGTCTCAATTCTGCATAGCGGTTATCACACTGGCTCAGCACAGAGAAGGAGCAAAAACATTTTTAAAAAGTGCAAAGGAAGAAGTAGAGTTAAGATAAACATTTACATAACTGGGGAAAATTACCCAGGAAGGACTGGAAATCTGATGACATTCTGTTTACCTAGTGCAGTATTAGAACAGTTTGAGAGAGATACAAAACAGAACACTTTGTATAAATCACTGTGAATGTAAGGACCTGTGAAGCGAGACAGTAAACACTAGAATTATCAAGCTGGCTCAGCATAGTAGCACTTACTCAAGACAATATTTTGCATAATACCTTTACTAAAGGTCTCCTGAGAAGGGAAAAAGAACAAGATGATACACAGCTTCATGTTAAGAAAAGATATTATATACTCTATGTGTAGCATCTACAAACTATGTGTGTTCTAACCAAATCTATGCCTTGCTATCCTATAAACGGAGGTCTTTCTGAGACTAGAAAGGGTGCATTCTTCCTTCATTTTTGTTAAGAGGCTGTTACTAACATTAGATAATCTTAAGATGTGTTTGCACTTTGCACCCATTTTAGCCAGCAGGGGTAAAGCGGTGCAGAAATCTGGGTTTTATATTGACCAGTTCACTTATCTGCTTGATGCAACCCATCTTTGGTGCCCCAGAAATGTATTCACCCTTCTAAGAGATGAGACCCCATCTAAGAGGTGCACCCTGTTTTTTTAGAAGCAGAGGTTTCATTTGGAAAACTACCACAATATTTGGCTCCCCTTTCTGAAACTAGTCTGAATTTTTCATGCCCTCAAATTAGATCAGATATGTTTTCTCTCAAGATTTCAACTGTAATCCTAAACAGGATTTTTTCAAGAGTTAGGGTTCAGTTGCAATATCGGAGGAGGTGCTGGCAAGTGTGGAAATAGACGTTTCCTTTTTTTTGGCTGGGCTAGTCTAGCAACCCTCTTGATTACAGCGTGTGGTGTGTGAAAGCAAGCATCAAACCAATCAGATAGGCAAGGCCAGAGAGAGAAGTATCTAAAGAGGTCTGGGGAAAATCCACAATTGGGAGATCTGAGAGAAAAAGAAGTTGGAGAATTACTAGTGTGCAGATGGATTAGAAAGCCTTCGCCAATGGGAAAGGACCACAGCAACCACAAATTTTGCATTTTCAAAATAAAATACAAATAGCACTTCTTTAAGCAAAGCTTCTCAATAAAAACATAAGACACGCATATTCCCTTAAAATAACATAACCACCCTTCTCACTGCCTGGGAAGAGAGAGGGAAATAGTTTTGTGCACAACTTACATTGTGTAATAAATACTGTGTAAGAACATAAGCTAGATAACATATGTCATGATAAATAGAGGCTAGTCTACCAGAAGACATTTATTAATACAAACTACAGCGACAGCCAAAACAAACAGGCCTCCACAGAGCTCAAGTTTCTGCTTCATGTTCTTTATTTGCCAGTGATGTCTAGAGCTCTGCACGCAGCAATGAGACATATAGTAGCTGAACGATAAGTCAGAAGATGGATACAAGCTACTCAGTTACACCAGTAGATATGGAGACACAGGAAAGAGTCTGGCACCAGCTGAGATGAGAGAGCAGAGAAGAGAAGAGGAAAGTAAGGCTAATGAAGCACAGTGAACACAGAAGTGTGACAACTGTGAAAGGAGTCCTGGGAGGAGGAAGGATGAGCTGCTTGAATGCTGGAGCTGATTTATTCACTTTTTGTGGGAATGAAAACTAGCTGTAGATCCCAGTCCACTGTCAGTTCTGAACATCTGGACAGATTCTGGACTTGCATCCAAACACTGTGTTCCCCTTTTCTTCTCACAGTTTCTTGCCCTTCTTTCTTTGTCTTTCTTACATATCTCTGCTCACTCTGGTGGCAGATGCATGCTTCTTGAGGATGTATGTTTGAGGATTTCCCCACGGGAAATGTTTCTGGACTTTCTCAAGTTAATGGGGAGCTGCTTCTTGGATCAGTACCTGTGGTCAACGCGGTACAGTGCCCAGCCCTATTAGCTGGCAGTAAAACGTAAATGCACCTTCTCCATCCTATCTTTGTCAAAGCAGCAGTGTTCAGAACACCAGGAGGATGTCATGGGATTTTGGCTGCCCTAAGCATTTTTATATCATATCTTATTTTATTTAGTTTTATTTTGTTGCATCTTTTTAACCTGTGGAAGCAGGTTTTATTTTCTTCCCTTTGCAAGCAAACAATTGATTCCAAGGCCAGGAAAAGTGTAAACACTTCATAAGACCTAAAGCTGAGCCTTTCCCAGTAATGTTATGGCAGGTCATTGTTCTGTCATAAGATTATAAAAATTTTTTGGTGTTAAAATATAAATAAATAAATAGGAAAGTTGTACGTGCCCCCAGGGCACTTGCTCAGCTATGAAAATACAAAGTACAAGTACATTTCTCATCACAGAAAGAAGAATGGGAATATGTTCAGAACAATAGTAGTCAATTTCAGAAATGCTGTGATTTATTAAGCATGACAGCTTCAGATTTTTGAGCTGTGCATAATATAATCTTTCCCCCCCCTTCCTTTTCCCCAAACAGATAAAATTCACATGATGCTGTATGCCAGGAGAGCAGCGAAACATTATTTCATAAAAATTTGCTTTTCTCTTCTCTGAAACAGGTTAAAAATTATTTGTGTTACCAAAAATTTGGTGTAAAATTTACTAACTTTTATTTTAAGATATGGTTCATCTCTTCCCCAGAGGTTAAGAGCCATGTGCATACTGTGAAGAGCAAGATGAGAATTCTTCTCTCTCAGGTCAGCTGATATTCAGGTACATGATAAAAACGTGAAATGTTTTATGCTTTTGTCTCTATATTTCCTCTTTAAGACACAGAGTATCATAATATTTATTTTCAATTTATTTTCCATTAGGATAGAATTAAGTAGTTGTTATCAATAACATAAATTAAGAGTACTGTCATATAATTCTTCCGCAGAAGTGACATTTGAAGAAGTTTCTTCTTAGGAAGGCTTCCTGATCCATAGTTTCCAGGGGTTCATTTTTCACATAAGAAACTCCCCATCTCAATATGCAGAGCTGAGTTTGCTGTTGGAGCCCTGACTTACTCGTGTGTTAACAATTTTTGGCACTTGGAAGTAGAACGTATAAAACTGGTCAGTGTTGAGACTTAGGTTGGGGAAAAAAGCAGTTCATATCTGATGTCTTGCTCAGCTTTTGCACTTGGGAGGTCTCTGGCTTACAATAACAATCAGATAAAATTGGCTGCCAAAATCAAAAGTCATAACAATCTACTTAGCAAACTTGCCAGATTTGCTGGAAGACCTAACACTTGATCTTCGGACATCCGCCTTTACTCTCTCTGTTACTCAGTAAAAGAATACTGTGTTTCTAGTTAGGCTTGCTTCTCCCCATACTCAGTGGGGTCGTTTTTGTTGTCCTACCAGAGACTTTGTGGCCCTACTTTTGTTGCTGTGGCTAAGAAAGATCATTCTGATTCTTGGTCACTGTGAAGCTGCCTCCACCCAAAATGATAGCCTGGACTTTTGCCCTCTTTTTTCACATGAACCTCTTAGTTGCCTCTAGCTCACTTCAAATCCTCCTTTGCCCCACCACAGCTGCTCTATGGAAGCTTGCTGACGGAAAAATTATTCTTACTCTTGACACCTATTAATCATCTTCATGTTGAAAACACTACCTTTTGGCCAAAGGTTGTGATCTGCCACATCCACTCTGTTCTTTCTTGCTTGCTTCAGCATTGGGCAGGGCCGGCATGATACCAGCAGCCAGAAGGGTTGTTCTGGGACAATGGAAGCGGCAGACGTAGCCAGGAGCAGGCTGTGACTCACCGCACAGAAGAGTCCTCATGCCGCGCTGGATGGGGTCCTGGCATGCTCCGCGCTGTGACTGGGAATGTCATGGCTGGCTTTGGCTAGATGTGCACAGTAATTACCGAGTGGGTTAAGGAGGAAACATAAAATAGCTGGAGCTTTGGCCTTAATGAAAGCAGGGCTATTTAGTTTCAGTGTAACTGCTTTCCCTCAAGCTAACTCATGTACGGCTTTCTGTAGTTGTAACATGACGCTCACCCTGTTTCACCCCAGAAAGTTAAATCTCCTTTTTACCATGCCACTTCATCATCTAATTGTTGGTTGTATGCATTATGTGAGACAGTGCTTCAGCACAGCAGGCAGAACTGATCCCTGTTGCAAGTCCATTAACTCGGATGGAGCTACCTCCAGAGATGAATGTGTATAGAACTTCAGTGTTACTTTAATCAGAGCATTTCATATTCATGAACCTGTGTGTAAAGAGAGCTGTGTAATTAAGATCATTCATAATGCTGCAAGGTATTCAAGCTAAGATAAGGAAGGTAACTTGTTTTTTAAGGGCACAAATTGATCTCTTGCTGTGGTTAGGAAAGCTTGTTCCAGTCCGTGTGTTCAGAGGAAGATTTAATGGTCATGCTGCAGTTCTCTGAGTGCATGTAAGAAGCAGAATAACGTTTTCTGATAGATGACATGGTCAATTTTCTCAGTGTTAATGGCTGTAACCAAGGCTAAAGCTCAGAAATATGCACAAAAATTGCATTGAATCAATGCAGTGCTTGTCTACATCCCTCTCCTGAATACTGGGAAAGGACAGGATTTGGGGAGAAAAACTGCTATGCCTTTCCTTTCTCTCAAACTCCTTAGAATTCCTCAGCATGTGAAAATACATGTACCTTTTTCTGAAGGGGAAAAATCCACAGCAGGTATAAGGTGTATGCACAGTCTCATAGTTCCTCCCTGTTTGCCTGGCTCATTCAGACCCCAAGAAACTCTCCTCCGCCTAAAATATGACCTGCTGTGGGAAACCCGAGTTTTGTCCCTGTAAGTCTGCAAATGGTACTTAGGGAAGAGATTTAAAAATGTTTCCTCAGTGTTTTCAACACATCTTGCCATTAATAATCAGCTCTGTATTCCCTTCTGGCTTAAGTTATGAAGGAAGGAGGCATTCAGGAAGGCTCTCCTTGCTTTCCACAAATCTCACAGCAACTTGCCACAAAATTGTTCAGGAGAGAGGCCCAGGAGCTGATCTGGGAAGGCTTGAGAAGCAGTTTGTTGTTGCAGTCTGAGACCTCTATTTCCTGGGAGAATTTGGTGCTTTCTTTAAGAAAAATCATCTGAGAAAGAGGTTGTTGGATAGGAACACACCACATCCTCCATCTCTTGGTGAAGTGCAGATCTTATCTGCAGAGGTAGCAACAATTTTTTCTCCCATTTCTTTTCATGCTGATTCCGAGATCCAAGGGACAAAACCTCCTTCTCTCATGGCAGCACCTCTTAATGTATTACCTTATCAGTCTTTTCTCCTGTTAGTGGAAATCTCTAGGGGATTTGTGTGTCCCACAGCATATACCAGGTCCCCTATTTCCTGACTCTGTCCTGTGTAGTTGCCAACTTTAAGCATTTTGTGAAAGTGGAAACGGTATTGCCAGATTAACCACCTGGGAAGATCTGTCAGTGAATTGGAAGGGTTTGTCTGTGTTTTAGATTTACGCAAATGTCCCTGCACTCATTTTTGTATCACTTTACAAAAAAATGGATTCTTGAATTTCATTATGGTGTACCATTCTTGTTTCCAGTCTACCAGTTTCTTGACCTCACAAATATGCATTTGCAGTTTCAGTGAAGGCTCACTAGCAGTTTCTCTGATGCTGTAGTTTAGGAAATGTAACCTGATTTTTGCCATATTCATCTCTCTGCTTGCCACAAACAGTGTTCCAAATGACACTGGGAGACCTGAGAAGCTGATATAATTTGATATAGTAATGTTTATGTCTTTGCACAATAGGACAGGCAGAAAACCACTGCTTTAAAACATTTACATGAATGAAAGAATGGGTTTCAGTTTAAGTCTAACACAAATTTGAGTGTAAAGGTATCAGCATGTGAGCTAGGAACTTGTATTTCTGTTTTAGTCAATACAGGTCTAGTACAGTGCCACCAGGAGGGTCTAGAGAGCTAATCAGTTGGCAAGTCACTAGAGCATTGTTTCATACACAGGCACCAGTGCCAATGTGTACTCCCAGCAGAACTACACCTGGCCTCCAGCTACCCCTCCAGTAGAGCCTGTGTGTCACATTGCTCCTGTGACACATCTGCCAGCCCCACCTGGAAGTCTCAGATGGCAGTTGGCATCCACGCTTGGACAATTTAACTGAGGCCTAGATGTCTACTTTGGGATGAGCTGGGATTAGTGAGCTACTTGGTGAGAGGTCCCAAAGCTCAGCGGAATGGTTTGCCTGGCTCTGCACTAGGCTGTAGGTAGAGTTGAGCCTTATTCTACAGTGAAACCCCACCTTGAGTGTCAGGAAAACTCCAAGGTGTTTCACAAGAATAGTCATGTTGTCTGATGCTTTTGTCAAGTTCTAACCAAGATTATTCTTGATTTGAGAAATTTACCAGATGCTGTTAAATGGCTGTCTCCCCTTATTGGTCACGAATTCACTGGTGGGTCAACTGACCTAATGTTTAGCTCTCAGAGCAGTAAGTCAGGTTTGTAAAGGAGTTTGAGATTCTCTAAAGAAAGGGACTGTTGAATATAAGATTATAATGTTAAACAGAGCAATCCTTCTGAACACACTGCACGTTTCATTCAGACAGTTTACAGCAGCTGAGGAAGGACAAATCATGGTTGTACATTGCAACACTTACAGAAATTTATATTTTAATAAAAATAAAATTCTGAACTTTGTTCTTGACATGTAAATTCAATAGTGGTTTGACTTCCAAATCTGTTCTCATGCCTAGAGAAATATCTTTGCAATTTATTAGAGCTAGATACTTTGCAAAAAATAAACTGGCAAATGAGAATGATTATATGTATGGCATTATGCACTAATGAAGGTTTTGAGTGAAAGCTAAAAGATTTTGCCATAGAATTTTCCATGAATTGTAATGGAAGATGCATGGCTAAGCCACCCATACTACAACCCTTATTCTTATTAGAAGTTCTACCACTACCTTCTTTCCCTGTACTGAGGTCTCTGTTGCTTTTTTATTTTTCTTTTTTTCCTTTTGCTGGTCCAGAAAAATATCACAGTGATGAATATGGCAGAATAACTTATAACATAATGGAATCTCTATAGCTTTTCACTGTTTTATGCACTCTGTACTTTACCCACTCTTATCTGATGATATTTACAAATAGATAACCAATAGCTGAAACAATTCTTTTTTTTTTTTTTTTTTTTTTTTTTTTTTTTATCAGAGGACTCCAAGCAAACCGTTCTGGAGATTCTAGAAAGCTCAGATAATTTATTTCACAGCAGCTCATGTATTTATATCCCTGGGCATCTCCCAGTTCTGGAAAGAGGGAGAAACATCAAAGTGCTGTGGCACAGTCACTTTTTTTACGACATTCCTGCTTTAACCTCAAATGGGAGAGCTTGCCATCTAGACAAATGTCCTAACCACCTGGATCTATTCCAGTATGAGGTGCTTTAACTTTCTGTGAGAAACTTTAAAGTCTTGGGGTTTGTTCTGAAGAAATGCTTTAAAATTTTTAACTTCCTAAGCTCTTTCAGGACAAAGAAATGGCTTTTCAAACTCTTTAAGGCTTTCCTAAAATTAGATTTTATAGGTAGATGGATCAGTGCCTTTTTGTTTCTGAAAGCAATAACTGTTAAAATGCATTTCTAAGTAGTTTTCCAAACAGTAAACTTATTACTGGCAAACTAGTTCAACTGTAAGCAAATAATATCTAGCTAGCATTTTATATAATTTTGGTGAATAGGGGATAGTGAACTAAGATTTTATCTAGAAAGCTGTGCTTTGGAAGGAGATCAAATAGAGTTTCTCTTCCGATTGCAATTATTTAGCTTCATTATTTTTCTCAGGAGGATTATTATAGCTGAATAGAAAAACATCTTTTCCCACTGATTTGAAAGCAAAATGTAAAACAAACTGGTGTTGTAATAAAACTTAGTCCATAAATACAGAAAAGGAAGAAGAAAGGAATACCCTCAAACCAAGCAATCAAACAAAACCATTTTCTTCTTGGGTTTTGTGGGTTTGTTGATTTTATTTTTTTTTTATTTTGGTGATGACATTCAGTGGTTGATTAATGTCACATCAGGCCACGTTTTGTTTAGTTACATAATATCTTTCTGCAAACTCTTTTCACGCCTTTCTGGATGGTGACAAGAGCTTGGATTTTCCTAGTGATGATTTGTGTCTTGGGGCTCTTCTCAGTGTGGTGAGTGATGCTCTGATTGTCCATTCTCATCAGGCAACATTAGAAGCAAGTGCTTTCTATGGAATATTTCTTGTGCCAGAGGACGTGCGTCACTACTCCAACTCTTTGGTTTCTCTCCTTCATTGAGATTCATTTGGATCTGCAGAGTTGTCCTTTGAAGATGAACACTCTGTGCAATTAGATATACCTCATGCCCTTCTAATGTCTCTCTCCCTTTATACCATTTGTACAAGACACACTTAGCATTTACAAAAAAGCATTCTCCTTTCTTCTATAGTTCAAACACTGAATCAGGCCAGATAGATTTTGCTAACACTCCTGTCACTTTTTTTTTTTTGTATGTTCTAGCATAAGTGATCTGGCCTTTTTTTATCTCAGTTGCCTTGTGTCTTAAATAAGGATAAAATGCATTCCTGCCTTCACTCATTACTGCTATTTCTCAATCAGACCAGCCAAATCTATAAGTGAGGGAGCTGTGTATATGCCAGGGCAGAGTCTTAGTGACAGGGAATAGGAATAAGGCAGCAGCCCGAGTGAATCCAAAAAGGAAAAACAGAGAAACCATGTTTTGGTGTTCAGCCTGCATGGTGAACTGCTGCTCTCAGACAGCCCTCCTCTACTCCTTGTTGCGCTCCCATTCCTGCACTTCGGTTAGCTTTTGCTGCGATGTCTCACCCAGAAGCCGTACAGCACTCTGTGCACACCTCCAGATCTACTGGCACTGGGGCTTTCCTCACATGTTCAGTAGCCGTGTCTGTGTTGTGACAGAAGGACAGCCAAAGTCAGTATGTCTGTTCAGGTAGTACTGATGCACTGAGTTCAAAGAATAGAGAATTACGTATCTGAAGTGTAATTTTTCAGAGGCCAACTAAAAAGAATTGTAGACAGCATATAATATACTCTGAAGTAATTATTTTGTAAATTTTCAGGATTTTAGACCAGTCTCCAGAAATTACATCTGAAAGTTTCTTGATTTTGTTAATTTTCAGTACTCTAGATTGTTCCCCTCAGGTTTGGAAACGGTTTTCGTAATTATTTGCTCCATCACCTTCCCATGGACCTAGGTAAGGTTGACTGGTCTGTAGTTCCCTAGATCCCTCTTCTTGGAGAATGAGTTGTTGTTTTCTTTTTTTTTCTTACAGTCCTTGGGAACCTCCCTTGAGTGCTGTCACCTTTTGAAGGTAATTGAGGGTGACCTTGCAATGATGTCAGCTAGCTCCTTCAACGCTCATAGGTGCACCCCAGGAGGTCCCATGTACTTGTGTATGTCCAGTTTGTTTCAATGTTCTCTGACCTAATCCTCAGCCACTGAAGGTAAGTTTTCCTTGCTCCAGACTTTCCTGTGCATCTCAGGGGACTGGGATTTCTGGAGCCAGGTCTTTCCAGAAAAGACTGAGGCAGAGAAAGCACTGAAGTCCTGAGCCTTTTCCATATTTCCTGTCACCAGACCCCTAAACTGGTCTACAGCACGCCCATATTTTCCCTAGTCTTCCTTTTTCTGCTGATATACGTGTAGAAACCCTTTTGTTTCCCTCACCACGGTGAAATGTAGGTGGGTTTGTCTTTCCTCACCCCACCTCTGCAGACTCAAACACCTTCTCTTTATTACTCCTGAGTCACCTGTCCCTGCTTCCACCTCTTGTATGCTTCCTTTTCATGTTTGAGACTAGTCAGGAACTCCTCGTTCATCCACGCAGGTCTCTTGCCACCTCTGCTTGATTTTCTTCTTGCGAGGACAGACCAAGCTTGAGTTTGGATACCTTATCAATGAATATCAACTAGCTCTCCCGCACCCCTCTTCTCTCCAGGTCTGTCTCCCATGGGATTCTTCCAAGCAGATCCCTGAAGAAAATCATATGCTCTTCTGGAGGCTGTGCTCCTGCTTTTTGCCTTGTTTCCTTTTATAGGATCCTGAACTCCACCATCTTGTCTCTGCAGCAAGCCTGCCCCTGACCTTCATATCCTTGACCAGTTCCTTGTTTGTATGTACGAGGTCCAGTAGAGCACCTTCCCTTCATCATGTGTGTCAGGAAGTTACCACAAATGCACTCTAGAAACACCCTGTCTTGCTTGTGCCCTGCTGTGTTGGCCCTCCAGCAGATGTCAAGGTGGTTCAAGTTCCCCATGAGGATCAGGGCTTGTGAACATGAAGCTTTCTCCGGTTGTCTGGAAAAGGTTTCTTCTTCCTGATCAGGCAGTCTGTAGTAGACATCCATCGCAAAATTGTCCGTGTTGATCTGCCCTCTAATACTCACACACACGCACTCTCAGCTGGCTCATCATTCATCCCAAGGCACAGCTGCCTGCATTCGCACTGCTGTCTCATGTAAAGGGAACTCCTGTCATCATCACCGTAGTTTGTCCTACCTAAAAAGCCTGTACACATCAATTGCAGCACTGCGGTCATGTGTGCTATCCCACCACTCCCTGTGGTCTCAATAAGCTTGCAGCTCTGCAACTGCACACAGACCTCTAATACTGTTTGTTCCCCACACTGTGTGCGTTAGTGTACTGGCATTTCAGAGAGGTATCTTATGCTGATTTCCCAGAAAAAGTGAGAGCTTCCCCCATAATGTTGTGCTCTCAGCAATTCCTTATTTGTGTGCATACACTTGGCGTGAGCCTCCTTCTGCCATGTTGTGGTGCTTCAACTTAGGAACACTGAAAAAAGAAATGTTAATTGCTGATAGACTTAAGTGTGTATCATAAATTAACTTTCAATTACAAGACCACCACTGAATACTCAGGAATGGTGACTGACTTGCAATTGCCTATTGTGGCAAGCATCTTTAATTTTTCTGACAACTCTGCGTTTACACTCACAACCCTATAGCTAAGTTGATTAGAACTAGCTGTAGTAAGAACTGGTCTGCTGGCTCACTGCCCATAAATAGTATTCCATCATTTCCTAAGGGGAAAAAAGTCTTGTAGACTCATTGCCATTTGTCCTCACATCTATTTGCAGCTCCTTATTTCCCTTGAGAAGCATCCAAGACCATTTGGAAGTTGTACTTTCCGATGTCCTCACTGATCTCCACCCCCTTCCCCCTCCATTTCTTGGAAGGATCAGCTTATGAAGACAAATCTCCCACATTGTTTAATTCCATTATTCACTACTATGTGTCCATTTTATATCTACTCATCACACAGCATTCTTTAGCTTCTCCTTTTTCTGAACTTACTTGGAAATTAGCCGCCTGCAACACTTAAAGATGCATAAACATATAAAAAGTGGACACTTAATCATGTTATAGATCTTTTCTTATTTAACAGAAGATTCAGCTATCAGATTATTATTATTAGGTAATGTGCTGACATACATGTCCCTGAGGGAGATGATAGTGAACTGCTGGAGGAAAAATGATCAAGATTAGTCTGCCAAATACATGGTAGGTATTAATCATCATCATATGGAAGCTGAACCAGCATTTCTGCTCAGAAAAGAAGCAATCTACAATTCAGAGCTTGTCCCTTTGCAGAATTACTGTAGCATGCAGTGCTACATGTGAAATCCATGTGAACTGTTTTTTTTTTTGACTGAATCAACTGTGACAGCATATTGATCTAATAATTTCACAGTTGCTTTCTAGCATTTCGATGTTTTCTCTTCTCCTCAGAATTCCCCTTCAACACATAAACACACAGATTTTGATAAAATTGGACTGAATTCACATATAACTCACATTATCTCCATTAAGAGATTTCAAATAAAATCTTTTCTCTCATTCATTGATATTTCCCATTATTGAAAATGCCAAAACCTACTGGACCTTTTAAATACGTATGTACCTTCTTATGCTTGGAACAGAGCTTACTTAACATTGGACCTTTGTGTTCTGTATTCACTACTGTATACATAGGATAAATATTAAGATGCTTGTATGAAGTACTTGAAATTGTGAGGAGTTGATATGTTGACCCTAGTGAGATTCAGATCCCAAAACAATCAGTGCTAGTAAACTGAGGCTCTACAAGCATGACATTAGACTCTTTGTAAAATAGTCTCTCCCCATCCCCATTAGTGAAGTATTCTGAAATTCAAGTAGACAAGCAGAGGAAAAAAGATGCAATAAAGAACTAAGATAGTTTTTATGTGATCATAATCAAGTTTTTTCCCGAGTAGATTGAACTAAATCTTGAGTGCAGTAGATGGCTCCATCTTCCACTTGTTATAACCATTTTGCCCTCACTACAGATATTGGTCTGCCTTTCTTTAAAATAAATGCACTAAGTGTTACACATGGTGTCAAGGAGGGAGCTCTAGTCATGCTGGTTATGGTCTAAGTAGCATGATGCAGATCACGGTGTAAATGGTGGCGTCAGTAGCATACAAAAGAAAAAAATGTTTTGTTGTTATCTACTGCCCTTAAAGTTGCAACATCTTCAAATAAATATTTGTGTATTTAATAGATTGTTTTAACGTGTGCTGTGGGCAACTCTCAAGACTGGGAACTTGGTATTGTTAACAATTTGCCATTAAGGTTTTGCCAGAAGTCACTAAATGGCACAATTAAATTTGTCGTGTTCCTTCAAGGTCCATTTCCTTTCAAGGAAAGATCAGCTGTCAAATAGAACAAGAACTGTTCTAGAGAAACAGGATAATCAACTAGTGACTAGTGGAGTACTGTTAGCCAAATGATCTTATCCATTAATATAATATTTTTTCTAGCACAGTTGAAGAATGCTGCTTTATCTGCGTAGTTAATGTTGTTAAACTTCAGAGCCCAGATGATTTTCTAGCTTCAGACTGTGGACTTAACACTGTAGGGGAAACATAAAACTAACAATTCTGGGAGGCTTAGCCAAGAAAGACAGAGTCAATTTCTCCAGTAAATGACTTTCTGAAGATAATATCTTTTTCTATGTAAAAACTGCAGAACTATTACTGTAATGCCATTGAAATTCTTTTAGTTCCTGCATATCAGTTGGCGTAAAGATCTTATGTTATTCTGCTGACAACGTTGCCATGAACGAAACAACACAGAAGTATGTTAAATACATTACTGTTTCCATTTACATTGGCAAGCACTTACATCTGAAAAGTGAAGGTGAGAGGATGGGGCTATTTAAAATGTTTTTTCCTTCTTCACATCAAATACAGTAGGTGAATCCAACCTTGAAACAGATTAAAATCTTACTGTATTCGGGTCATGAATACAAGGTACCACTAAGCACTGATTATTATTTATTTATTTCCCCCCCCCAAATCTCATGTAGGAGACCTCCTGAGAATGAATTAAGGAGTGGGTGATCACATTAAAATAAAAGGATTTGTGTAGTGGTAGCTGGAAGCAGAAGTTGGTTTGTTCTTCTGCCAAAGGGATACATACTGACTTGCACTGGGCTTATTTAGTACATGGGGACCAAATCATGTTTTTATTGAAACCAGTGACAGAACTCCCATTGACCCCGACAGGATCTGGAATTAATGCTCTGTTTCTCTGTAACTTATGTTTTCATATCATTTACAAGAAGGAACTTTTTCTTCTTGGTCAACATGGTAGGAACTTGTCAGAACATCATGGAGATCTATGAAGTAGCTGCAGATTAATGTGACTGGAAATGAGAGGAGTGTTTGACCTGCTGTCTGTTGGTGAGGAAGCTTGAAGTAATGAAACCATAGTGCAAGGAGACCACTAGAACTAGAAGATGGGCTGCTATTTGGAAACAGCATGGTAAGGTTGTAATAGCCACTGCAGCTCCGGGATTGCTGTAGCTAATATGTGGTTTGGAAAAGGGGGGAATTTCTTATCCCTCATACTTTCTCTTAACTGCTTGACACAGCTCCTGAGAGAGAAAGAGCTGGGCACATAAAATAGCCCAAAGCTAGAAAGCGTTTGGCTGTAATATTTCTTTCTAAAGTTCAGGCGGGATTTGTAACAAATAGGTACAACTAGTGGCTTTCTTCAGCAAGTGGACTGATACCTCAGCTGAGCTTTTCCCTGGAAAATTATGTGCATCATAACTTGTTCGGAGATGACATTGAAGCCAGGTCGCATAACTACTGCCTGAGAAGCACTGATGTGCAGTCTGAGAATGGTTAATGTTTCTTTTTCATTGCATAGCCAAAATAAGGCAGAGCTATACTGCAGACTCTTTCCCACTTATACCCTGGGGAGTCTGAAATATTTCACTTTTCCTGGTAGCTATATGCAGCAAAACAAAACATCAGGCAGTAGTTTACATTCTTGCTGCCTGCTTTATTTAGCACCAACCCTGAAGTGACTCTGGGCATTTATAAAAAGAGAACTCTCACAACACTGAGCCCATGTGAAAGATGGTGTTGGCTTTCCTCTGTGGAGATTAAAAACAGAGGGTTTGCTGTACAGTGCCAAGCCTAACTTCATGGCTATGGTGAGCCAGGGAGCCTGTTTTCTGCCCCATCATTGACTGTGTAATGCTCTCTGCAAAAGTGCATTGTGGGTTTATGGTATAGCTTTTCCTGACAATCTTTCTTTCCGTGTAAATTCACTGGTCTGAGGGTGTGCCCGATACTTAAAAATGAGCCCTGAATCTAGATAAAAGCAGGACAGTCCTCCCCCAGAGAAGGAAGTATGTATTGCAAAATGGATCTGAATTACCATTGCCCAGAACCTTCTAACACATTAGTAAAACTTAGGGACTTCTCAGGGTTATCATAATAAAACATCATTTGTAAGAAAGTATAGGATATAAACTGTTTCATTTCTGTATTCCAGTGTCTTCATGCCAATAAAAGACAGTGAATTACACGTTAATGTCAGGAAAACACTTAGGGATTTTTTTTTTTTTTAAGATATCTTGAGTGCAGTTTAACAGTTAAAAGCAAAGAGAAGAAACAGTCTAGTGGAAGTTTTCCTTAGGTCGCTACTCGGCAAAGGCCACAGTTAGGAACTTCCCCAAAGAGCATCAACACCCCCATGAGCAATGTAAAACATCCTGGTGCCATGGAGGAAAATTACATGATGGTAGGGGCTCTGAAGAAAGAATGCTCTGACAGCCTATTTTGCTTGTGGATGTGAATGCTTAAACCAGGAATCTCTCTTTGAGAAGGGGACCGGGCAGAATGCAAATAAATCAATGCACCAGAAACGCTTGTGGGACAAAATTTCTCAGTCTTTCAGGCAGCTGAAATCCAGACATTCAGGGGAAGTAAGTTAAATAACTGGTGGTGCATTTGAATGAGAACATTCATCTTGTTTGTCACAGTCCCACAGATATTCTTCAAAATGACAGAAGTGTCTGACCACATTTCCCCCTTTCCCTACCCTGAATGAACTTGTGAACTAGTTAGGCGCTGTCTGGGTTCCGGACATTTCAATAGTTTTGGCTCTATTCTAACATTCAGCCTAGAGGAATTCCTGTTAATTTTGTTTATGCTCTTTATTAAGCTTTTGTTTTGTTACTTCAGGTCTTTGCTCTGTGTTGAATGCACTAATGGGAAAACTATATTATCCGATGGAATCTACATTTCCATAATTTTGAGCAATGACTACTTTCTCTGAGACCATCCTATGCAAAGATCCAGAGTCCAAACATTCCTGAACTTTGTGGTGTTTGGGTTGTTTGCAAGATACACATGGATCTAAACTTCAGTTCTGCAAGTGACTCTTCTTTCTGTATAATGGGGAGAAACAAAAGCTTAATGCTCTGCATCTGAATTTGTTGTGGTTAGCTCTAAACCCCAAACAGTTTTAGGGCTTGTGCCATTAAACATATGAGTATGTTGCAGAACAAGTGACCAGAAGGAGGGCTTGCTACTTCCCCAGCAGTGGGCAACCAAGTAAGCAAACATCGGGGGTGTGCTGGGTATTATTATGTGGGAGCTTACAGTCAGCTACTCCAGAAACTTGTGTTTCAATTGTGTTCTCTTGGCAAGTGTTATAACATCAGGACAACCACATGGAGGAGCCTAGAAGAGATCAAGGTTTCTTTCGCAAAGCACGGTGTGGAAATAGCCAGCCATCCTCATACCACAAGTATTGTGCAACCTGCGCTATCAAAAAGAACGTTCTTTCAGCTGCTTTTCTGGATAAGCATCATAATGCAAATATCAACATGAAATGATGTCAAATCCATCAGTCTTATAGATCTTGGATTAGTCTGGCAGGTGCATATACTACCTAAAGTCATCCTATTTGATGTTTGTTTAATGCAGTGAGGCAATCCTCTTAAGCCTTCTGACTTACTAAGTTTGTGTTTGCACTGACCAATTCATTAAAACTCCTCATTAAATGACTTTAATATGACTCAAGATATAACTACCTTTTTGCCGGATGAAGCTTTTAAATATGCCCTGCTTTTTTAATTTTTATTTTGGGCATGTCAGGAAGTTTTGCAGAAATTTGTATTCAAATGATTAAACTTGGCTCAGAGCCTGTGACCAGTTTTTTTTTTCTGTACTTTCAGAGTCTGTAGATATAGAGAGATTTAGAAGGTTGGGTTTTGCTTGACCATTGCTCTTTTTCTGCCTTTGTTTTTATCTCCCAGGATGTAAGGTATAAACCAACATATAATGATCCTTGGGTTATAAGGAAGAAGATCTTGAAGGCAGTAAAAAAATCTGATTTGATACGCTTTAAATTAAAAATCTATATAATTTTACATGACCCTGCTATTCTTCCTGGTAGATAATGCTGAAGTATAAAGAGTTAATGAAGACTGTACTATGTTCGGTGGAAGCTTTTTACTCTAGGTCTACTTGATTTGCCTGTCTAAGATGGATACTTCAGAAGAAGAGAAACACAAGAGAGTCTGCAATTCTTGAGCCCTTGTGAACGGTACAAGACTTTTGAATGACATTTCAAAGCCTCTGAGCAGCAGCTGAGGAAGTGAAAAAAGTCGGTCTGGTATTAGTCTATTGCTTATGAGACTTGTGGATGCAGAAGCAAATTATTTTGCTTGATAAGAGCCTTCTGGCTGTGTTGACTCATCTTAAATTCAGTGAATGGTGCCATGTGCAGCACTACTCAGTCAGTATTCACCTGAGCTGTTTGGGCAACACCTGAGGGAGAAGAGTCACTCTTCTCTGTCCTGTCATGCCCTGCACAAGAGGACAGCAAAAGCAATTTGACATCTGTGTGGCTTTTCCAGGTACAATGATTGGTACTTGTCTGAAGCTTTGAGATAAAACTGGGAGAAACAAATCTACTGCAAACAAAAAACTGAAACAAATATATTTCAGCTGATTAAAAGCTGTTTTCTCTCCACTTTACCTCAGGTCATCAGCTGGATTATACGGCTGTTCATCCCATAAAATAACTTGACAGTTCACTTTGGAAACTGTCTTCTAGGAAAGGTGAGACTGTGTCACAGGCTATGTGATGAGGTAGCACTCTGACTGGATGGGAACTAACAGATTAGCTCAATATATTACAAACCAAATTTACAAAGTTGGCCTTAGCTTTACCAGGACAACAGAAGCCTTGTGCAAGCAAGTGTCACCAGGACTGGCACTAGTTAGGAGACTGGGCTTGCTTTTAGGGTTTCACTGGGGAAAGATTTAGCACCAAGAAGTTTCCATTTTCTTGCCTGCTTGTGTAATGGATGATACGTCTCTTTCTTTGCTATTTCAGGTTTTTCCTGGCTCACACAGCAGCATCTTGTAATATCATAACATCCTTTTTTTACACCTTATGTGAGGAGGACCTCAGGTTGGTTGTTTATTTATGCTCTGAACTGGGTTACTTTCTGCATGGCTTTCCTTCACCATGGGGGTGAGAAGGGACTGACTCATCTCAAAATAAGGCAAATTAAACACTGGCAAAACTAAGAGTAACTCTGATTTCACTATCAGGCTGCCATAAGTGATAACTTGATCTACTGATTATTGGAAAAATTATTTCAAGAAGAAAAAGATTTGACTTGATTTTGCATTTAGAACTTGAACAGAACCACGTATCAGACTTCTATCACAACAAACCTCTCCTAAAAATCTTTCCTCTATTGTTTTTCATGTGTTTCTGCATTTCCTGATTCTGACCTAAACTGAAACTAGCATAAATGTGTCTGCTCAGGAGGCTTGGATGTTACAGTAGGTACTGGATAAGCATCCTCACCTGGTGATGATATAGGTAACCTATCAGAAATCAAACCTCTTTCTAGTCTTAAGCCCATATCTTATCTTGTACGGGCAGCGTTCACAGATGTGTGTTAGTGCTAGAGAATCATGGTGAGACTGAGGAAAACTTCTGTAAGTGCTTCCTTAATTATATGAGAATCTCTGGTTAGACTGATCAGAAAGAAAATTTCTGTGATAAAAATGATAGTGAACCAAGTACTGTAGGGTTAAATGACAAGATTGGTGAAAATACAGAATAGCCCGGCTAAGTAATTTGAATTCAGCAGCTTTAACTGTAAATACCATTACTTGACGTAGTTGATACTTCTCTTTATAACTTAAGATGTTTGTCTTCACTGATGCACAAGGATCTCACCAGTTTAGTGCTTGTTCTTTGAGCACTCTGGAAGGGCATCTGGCAATATGAAGCTGCCACTCTGGAACTTGATGGAAGGGCCAAGCTCAGTTGTCTTCCTCAGCTCTAGCTTTGACTACAACTTGGTTTCTTCCCAGGTATGGTGGAGACAGCACTGGAATAGATCTTTGTTGTGAGCAAGCTGATGCCACCTTCAAGGCCTCCTTCCTGCCAGTAGAACAGTGCTCATGACATTTCAGGTAACTGTGGTGTGAAGGGTCTGTCTTGCTGCTCAAGGCTGTTAGGCTGTCAGGCAGACACAGAAGTCTTTGTACCCTATTTATTCTTTGTCTTTTTTTTTTTTTTTTGGTGGTAATTGCCAGAAAGTGTTTTAAACCATGCCAGTTAGGTCTCATCCTGCTCCCATTTCATCACAGGCGAGTCTTCAGTTGACTTAACTGGGGCAGAATCCAGCCCATTGTGCTTGTGGCTTTGTTTTCAAGAGCTTGACTGAGACCACTAATTCACTGCGCCCAAGCCAAATGATGGATTAAATTAACAGCTCTTTCAAATAGAAAACTGGTCTGCACAGGCTTTTTCCTGATGTTGTCTCATACATGGTTTGTTTTGTTGTTTCAGTTTAAATCTCTGTTAGTTTTTAAGGTAAACCTATTTACTTTGCTTCACCTTCTAAAAAGTATCTGTTTTTTAAAAAAATTGTAAGCCTCCCTCCCCCGAAGTTAAAAGTCTGAGCCAAGAGTGTGCTGTAGCCCTTCATGGAGTACGAAGTTGCTTTGTTCCCAGAACTGCTTTGAAAGATCCAGGACCTTCCTCCTGGTACAACCCTGTAGAAGTACTGTTCCATACAGTGCTAATGACCAGATTGTGCCTTGCGGGCCTGAGCCAGCTCCCCTTGACAACAAAGGGAGCCTTCCCAGCGGCAGTGAGGGATCAAGCTCTAAAGGCACACCTCACTTTCAACTGGTAGGCAAATTCTTCGGACTGAATTTATGACCTCTCAACCCCTCTTACTCACTCATCTTTGCAAAGTCAGTATGAGTAGTCCCGTGGAAGTTTACTAATACAAGTATTGTCAAGGTGAAGTGTTGGTCAAGATGTTACAGTGTGGTCTTTGATGTCTTTGAATACAGCCATGCTGCATGATGATATAAAATGTGATTAAATCCAAGGTACTGCTAAACACTTTGTCAAACCTATGTTGTGGTTTGACAAAATATACTTTGTGATCTAAGAACATTTTTAGCTGATTGCAACTGTTCCTTCTAGCCTTAAAATCAACACAGTACTAGTTGTTTGAAATATTTAAATGCAAAATTCAAACAACTGCAAAATTATTTTCATCCCGCCTACTTAGAAAAGAATCACATACCACCAAATGAATTTCCAGTTTTGCTACTACGAACAGACCTGAATACGGTTATTAGCATGTCATTAAGTTTTGCACCTTATGATGAATGCAGGGAGAACTAGGGATCATTAGGTAGCTTGTGTTCCACAACAGGACACATTCCACTGGAAATGTCCAGTCATCAAGAAAAGGTGAATACAGTAACCAACAAAAAAGGGGCTCTTAAGTTATGTCATCTATCTTCATGTATTTAAGAGCCATATTTTGCCTTGTGAGTCAACTGGCATGCTCCGGGGCCAAAATTTATACCTGAAAATGTAGACTGGAATGCTACTGATGGTGGGGTCGGGGGAGGAGGGGAAGATGTGAGATCTTCATCTTGTATAAACTTTCATAGTGCTGCTGACCACCACAACTGTACAGCTTAAGGACTGAGTTTATTAAGGTTAAAATATAATGATAAACCCAAAGGTCTTGATCCTTAAAACTAACACTTTTTTAAACAGTTTAACTCTCTGACCAGTTGGATTTAATATCTACATATATGAATCACATCTACAATTTTATACAATAGAGATATCCCATATTATTTCATTAGGGAGATAGGAAACCACTGAGAATTAAAAACATAAATTGCTATAAAACAGATTCAGAATCAGGGCTATGCTCAAAAAGTATCACTGCCATAGTAAATGCCCCAGTTAAAGAGTATTGCAGATTTTCTTCTCTTTCCTAAGACTTAAAGCATAACTATGACCAAAACCAACCAGCAGGAAATATTCTGATGTGGAGTCCGCTTCGTTTTGTATAGTTTCACATTATGTTAATACCACAGTACCTTCTAGCATGCGTAAACCGAATGATTGGCATCTGTCTTAGGTGGCTGTTCTATATCAGCATGTCCTCAATAAGAAACATACATGATATTAAAGTGGCTAGGTTTTTCTTTCTAAAAATTGTTCAAAGAAATTCACATGGAGGAGAAACTTCAGATGTAGTAATGCTTTACTCTCTGTTAATAACTATTGCAATTACGTCCAATAATTCTGGTCTATTTTTATCTTAGGATGTGTTTAAGAGGCTGACAGACAGAAATCATCTTGGTAACTGAGCAAACTTTGTCTTGAATTCCTCAACAGGTTATAAATATGGAACTATGTGAAATTATTTTTAGAGTCATATTAGGAGTGTAGACACGCTTTAAATCCATGTCAAATATGCATCCTAATATACAAATATTAGGTAAAATACCAGTAGGTAGTCAGCTGTTCCCTGGTAAAATTTGATACAGTTCCAAAAGAGATGGCCCTTGGTGCCAAAAAATCAAGAAATACTTGAGATGTGATTTATTTCAAAGACTGACTTTCTATGAGAAATTCCAAGCCATGCCATCTGAATCCAAGAGGACCAGAGAGCTTGGGGTAAGTAGAACATGATTTTATAGTTTAGGGTTCTAAATGCAACTTATTTGAGATACTACCAGTGATGACATAGCATGATGACATTTAAAGGGAATTTATGTTTCATCTTGACATTTCTTGGGTAGGTTATTTAGTACAAAAATGACAAAATTAATGACCAAATCCAGGTATTTTTCTCTGGATTGCAAACATCTATCCCTGATCCAAATTAGGAACCTTGAGTGTAGGGTAAATTAGTCCTAGAATATTAAGGACTGCATTCTATATGGAAACTATGTTGTTTGGTTTTTTTTTTAGTAATAACACCAGTTTGTAAACTAGGACAGGAGTCTACGATTATTAGTAATATGTGTCCATAGAACTCAATGACTGTCTCAAATCAAGGCAATTAAACCCCTTTGGTTAGAAACTTGATCCTGGGATGTAAAGTCTCCAGCATGTTGGTGCTGCATTGTATAAAAGTTTTTATTTGTAAAAAATAAGAGCATCTTAAAATTTTCCACAGAAAGCAGCTCAGCTTTCTGACTGGGTAAGTCAGTTGGTGACGGTCTTTCCTCTGCCAAATCAGTCAGTGGATGATGGCCCTCTTATGTCAAAAGCATTGGAATGGACAAGCAAGAGCTCATGGGCTAGAGAAGAGGTCTTTAGATGGTCTCAAAAAGTAGAGAATGCTGGGCAATATACAAATGCTTTTTCATAAGCTGCACTGAACAAATGCTCTTTCCTAACTAATACAAAACTAATTGCTTGAAGCACGTAGCTGAACTAAGGTCCCATATGGTGAAAATAACCAGGAATTATACCAAGGACAAAGATCACCTTCATAATAAATCTTTAAAATGCAAAACTGGGATTTCTACTTGATATTGGGTGCAGAAGAAGTTAGAAGCTGGGAACATTATTATCTTCCTCTCTATGAAGGAGACTCAGAACGTACCTCTCAGTACATACAGTTTTAGCTCTTGTGGTAGCTGTATCTGAGTCCTAGTACCTGTCTGACTGTCCAGTCTGCCTGCCAGCACTGGAAAGCCACTAGGTGCAATAGAAGCAGAGGGCAAACTGAAGCAGATGGTGCTGACGCTGCACTATCAGCACTAGCTGTGCTTTGAGGGAGGGGTTGCTCTGCACTGGATTTAGTCTGGTCCCCTGTAATGAAGGTCCCCAGGATCCACATGGTTTGAAGCTGTCCACAGTGCCGATCTCCTCTAGGCCCAGTGTCCCTGGAAGAAGTACATTTGGTGCACATCTAGAACAAAGTTCAATTTCCTCCTGAAGGAATTTAGTCCACCTGTAGTGAAATCACTCTGTGAATCTAATACCCAGCGAGTGGGAATGACTGGGGAGTTTAATTCAAAACTGCACCACTGCTCTGAACCAAAACATAAATGTAGGTGTTCTCTCCTTTGTTGAACTTTGCATCGGTAAATTTGTAAAGAAAAAGGTCTGTCTTTGCTATCCAGATAAAACTAGAAATAAAAATAAGAGGTTTTTCTGCAAGCGATGTTGCAGGGCTGATTTGAAAACCATCATTTAATTTTGTTGACTCGGATGCTAGATAGCTGAATCCTATCTAACTTTGAACATGAGTAAGTCAGGTTTTCCCAGCTAAATCCTATAAATGAGCAGTGTTAAAAAACCTTAAATGTGCATTCATATGTAAATACAGTCATGAGACCTGTCTAAATATGAAGCCTTTATATGTATTAAAATTTGTTTGCTTTATTTTTCTTGAATGCAAATGATCATATATGCAAGACTTATTTCCATTGGCATAACCGTTATAATTTCTTTTGTTTAACTTCATATAACTTACTTCATTTCATGTTACAATAAGTAGGGTTTTTTTCTCCTGACATGGGTACAACTCAGCCTTTTGGAAACGATGTGCTGTTATTACAACAATAAGTGTCGCAATTTACAGAAAGTTTTGCTGCTGCCCAATAGTCTTAGAGGGGAAGAAAAATCTTTAGTGACTCACAGCCTGATTCTCACATATTTTTACACATAAAAATGGACGGCATGTATCAATACTGAGACCTAACCTGAAAGAAAAGACCTCAGAAAATGTATCTTTTTTATTTATTACCTTTTTAAGGTTGCTTTCCCAAACCTTAGCTATACCTGTNTATAAATCGTGGCAAGCTGCTTTACTCAGAAAAATATTCTGCATTATTTTGGGTTTAAATTTTACAAAAGTACCTCTTTAGTGTTCAAATGGTTTGAACATGGTTCCAAATACTGAACGCACTACGGAACACTTCAATACTAGAGAAAATTAAACTCAAACAGTAGATAGTTTATAACCTCTTTTGAACATCAGGTAAAGTAAAATGTGCTGTTTGTGTATCTCTTATATGACCTCTCTTGAGTGTCTCCAAAAGATAATTTTTACAGAGTTCTTCATGTTGCCGCCTGTGGCAACGTGTACGCAGTACGTAAGCAGTATATAAGTAGTATGAAGTGGCTAATCAGAGCTTGCTATTAGTTCTTAGTAGTATGGAAAGGAAGTGAGATGTCTGCAAAAAGTGTGAAGGGCAATGTCCATGAAGAACCAAATGGGGAAAGTGTGGTGAGAAGAGGGATGGAAAAACATCTAAGCTCCTATCTGCCCCAAGGAGTCTGACAGTGCAGATCCGAGGGCTCTTGCAGTGAGTGTTTGGGTTTAGAAAGGAGATGGCAGGGAATGCTGACTTGCTCGGTGGAAATCTTGACAAAATGTCTGGTTGACTCATTTCCCTGATAGTCACGAAGATTGCTTCTGCCTAGTTTTCCCTGTGCAGAGGCATTCTTTCCCCTGTCTTACTAGGGCCCTGAGAAATAGAAAAGAAGAAGATGTCATCTCAAGCTAATTCTATAAACACTGCTATCAGAAAAGACATTTTAAACTATCGTAAAAAGACCCATTGTGCAACTGGAGTTTTGGAACAAGAATGGGTTATAGCTTAACCATTGTTAAAGGTTAATGTTCCTATCATTGCATTCCTTTTTCTAGTTCCCATAACCAGGCTGTAATGATAGATAAATATATGAGCTATTTCTTTGTGTTGGCAAAATCACAATTCAGAAAGACATAGTTTCCTAAGATATTTTTAAACTAATATGCTGGTTTATAGCTAGCTGAACAAAACCATCTTTTGTGAGAAAAAAAAGGAGAAAGATATTTTATGTTATGCTGCTCTTGCAGAAAGCAAGCACTTTTGTCTATCAAAACAGAGTAACAGCTTTCTGAAGTCAACTCATGAACTGAAAAGGAAACTAATTAAAACAATAACATTAATTTAATGTTGCCAAATGTTAACCAATCTGGTACTTTCCATAATTATTTTTACTGTTGTAAAATAATTCAAACGTCTTTGTCATTGTTTTGTATTGTTATGTTCCTGTAAGTGTTGAATGTTGATTCCAAGGCAGAAATTCTATTTACTGTTAGCTGACAGAGCAGCAGAGTCTGCACATCTCTCCCCAGCTCTGCCAGTTTTCATACAAGGAGCAAAGTAGCGTCTCCTATATTTTAGTGAGATGCTCTACTGCTTGCTTAGTGCCTGAAGAACGCTTTCTATCAGTGAGGTGCTCTGATTAAAAATTATAACATCTAGGGAACTCTGCTGATTGAGGCCTAAGAGCTTTCTTATGACATGGCAGCAGGAGAGCATCTTCTTAGACCAGGCTTTCTTTAAAATTCAGGAGAGAGAAGATTCAGTCTTCATGGACTCACCAAATTTAGAAAAGCTTCTGAGTTTCCGTAAAATTAATCTTGCCTAATGCTACTAGTCTGCTCAAACACCAGTAAGATCGCAGGTACTTCTGAGCTGGTAGGTCCTGGTGACGGAGCTTGCACATTGTTCACTCTGTGTTTTGAAGGCATTTTTCTGGTGAGTTCTTAACACAGCATAGCCATGCTGTGCTCAGTGCCTGTTCAAAAAAGCTGAGTGCCGTATTCCTGTTACTGGTTATAGGTTTTCTGGTTCAGGGACAAGCTGAGAAGGATAAGGCGGCCAGCTGCAGCTACCTCCTATTTTTGTAGTCTGGTCTACTGGAACTATATGTTTCTGAACTCAAAGTAACCCCAAATCATTTTTTTTTTTTCCCAGGGAAGGAAATCATTCTATTAACTCTTTCCTGGCTTGTGGTGGATTTGAAGGGAAGTAAATAATTCCTCCTTTAACAATGTCAAGGAATATAGCCATGAAAGGTAAGTCAGACGAGACTTTTTGATAGCATGGCTCAATATCCCAGTGAACAGAGCCACTCAAACTTGGGCTCCAGATGGTGTCCTTGGTCCCTGCAGAGTTTCAATGTATCAGATTGTTCTTTGGTGTGTTAAACCATCCTTAAGCAAGAGGTGGATGGTAATCCCTGTTAAGGAAATTCTTGTTGAAAGATTCTTGAGAAAACTTGAACTTTTAAGTTTTTTGCACAGGAAGAAATAATGAAGGCCCTTCTGTAATTGATTTCCATATATGAGTGGTATAGCTGCTGATTCTGTTTAGGCAACTTTTTATGGAAAATGTAGACTCTCTTTCAAAAAAACTCACCCGCAAAACAAAACTAAAAACAACAACAACAAAAAAACCCGAAAAAACAACCAAAGAAAAAAAAGCATACATATATTAACCTTTCAGCAAAGAATAAATAATGCCAGTACATCTCCATGAACTGTAAACTGCCCTTTGATAATTAGCAGACGTTGTTAACTCTGAAGTCTAAAAACCACTCAAAATTCATGGATGTTAGCTACTTGGGTCCTGCTATAGCGATACTGAATGCAAAGAATTAATAACGCACAATTTTCAACATTTGTTACCTTTAAAGAAGCTTCCTGCATCTGCTCCTTGTGTAGATGTCCCACCAGCAGTGCTGTGTGTTGGTTGTTTACACAGAGGAGCAGGTAGTGCTGTTTACAAGCTCCATGTGGGTACAAATGAAATTTGGCCCTTGTTAGCACTGAGGTAGCAACTCTAATGTTTTTTGGGGGTATACTTTTTCTCTATAGTCTGCTTTTAAACTTCTGTGCAACCCTTCTGTTGTGTCTATCAGAAACATCAGAGAAAAGAATCTGTGGTATTTGAGGAGGAGGTTATGAGAGAGAGAGTGGCAGTAGTAGTTTGGGCTAAATAAGTTTTAACAGCTTCAGTGGTGCACAGCTCTTACTTCCATATCTTTTGCCTCTCATTCAAAGATGTGTTAAAGATTTGCATTTCTCATTTTATTCTCAGTTGCGAGGTTTACTCTATTAAAATTGATCAAACATTATCTGCTGATGAACTAGATACCACTAAAGGATGACACAAACAGTGTCATATCTGTAGAGCAGGAGAAACTCAGGGAGGAGATACCTGCACTTTTAAAGTGCTTCTGTTACTAGTGCTTATGTGGAAAAATCATGATAGTTCTGCTTTTCTCATCAGATGCCATGTACTTAGCTCTTTCCAAAACCTAGAAATACAACGTCACGCATTAGAGTCTGGTTAAAAAAATATATATTAAAAATACATTAAAATTATTATGACTTCAGATACTAGTTTGGGTACAATCTTTTTAAAACCAAAGCAACTGTGCAAATTTTAAGCAATGAAGCAGATCTATAGATTTTGACCTATGGTAAAAGACAGGCTATAATAATACAGCTAATTGCATGAATGTTTACCATCAACATGCATGCATTATAAGAAAAGAAAAGATCAATAAAATTTAAAAAGTCTAAGAGGAATTTTGTTCAAGAGTTCTTTTCAGAGTAGAAAACAGTAAAGTAGCATGCTCTTTGTTTACAAAAAATACTGTGTTTGTTTAAATGGGATGATATATAGTATACGCACTTTGGCTGATGACATATAATGTGAAGATTTGGGAGCTCATATAGTAAGTTACATAGAATTACCCTGTGCTCTCAAGGCTATTCCCTGCAGTTTTACTGAAGATGTTTTGAAAACCTGCACAACTACCAGATTTCAGGAGACTTCATGAAAATGACACCCATACTTATGCAACACAGTATATTCCTTCAATTTTTACAGAATATAATCCAGAATACAGAGGCTTTGCAAAAATCAGCATGATTCTAGTTTTTGCTCATTTCTATGCAGAATAAAAATTAACTTAACTAAGTGTCAGGACACTAAGAAGCGTATTTTTTATTAGGAACAGCAAAATTATAAAGTTAGTATATGATTTGCTGGTTTCAGATTTATAGACATTATTTTCTTAAACCCAATTTTAGTTTAGTTTTGCTTTAGGTTTTTAAGCTCACTTGTGACATTTCCATACAGAAAGTGAAGTATGTTTCCATGTGATAGATTTTTACCTGGACTGGTAATGAAATTTAAAACTTTATTATGGTGAAACAAATTTTAACTTTTAAGAGCTTCCAAAAAAGAGAAATAACAGTGTAATGAATTGTAAGAAATGAGAGTATTATTTTTTCACTGTAGGTATTCTAATTAGATTTTTGTAAACCCCAAAATTGTTTCTAAAAACATGTTTTGCAAACCATCCCACTTCTTCTGAAAGTACAGTGCTTTAGATCAAAACAGTTCAATTTATCTTACAAAAGTAAACACTCAAAATCTTGCAACAAAGGAAATGTTGATGTATATTTTTAAATTCCCACATCTGATTAGTCTATCATGTTAAAAACATGCAATATGGTTTGTAAAGGGATATGAACAACTTCAGGTGGATTTTTTTAGCACACTTGTCACATTTCCACACAAGAAAGGAAACATATTTTACAGTAAGTGATTTTGATTTCATATGATAAAAAATAAAGCCTTGATCCTCCATTAGCACTTAGATATTATTAAGTATTAAATATTTTTAATATACATATAGTACTTGCTGATTTCACAGGAACTATCCCTGCTTTGGAATTAGTAGGAATATTAATTTTGGATTGTCTGAATGATCTTAATTATTTGGGGATTTAAGAACAAAAAGTCTAATATTCCAGAAGAGGACAGTGTTTGTTGTGGTGTTCTTCAGTAGGAGAAATAATCTTCCATTAAATATGAAAAAATATGTTTACCTACAAAGATTGATTTCAGAGACACAAAGAAGTTAAAGAAAAAACAATAATCCACAGTTTCAATACACCTTAATTTCTTGCCAAAACGTTATGGCAGCTCCTAAAATTCTTCTATCTTGTTCTTCTTTGTAAAACATGATTTGCGTACTGCTCAACATAGATCGAACACCAGAATTTTCATTGTCAGAAACTACCGCAGTTCAAAATAGATTTTTGCTTGGCACAAATAGCCCAGATGTCTTTCTATTCAGAGTCACTGAATAACTTCAGGTAAATATCCAGGATGACTACTATGCTTTTATTGCAGTGCTCTCACTGGTGCACACTTCCCCACTGGCTCTATGTTGCACGGAAGCAAATGCCCTACATCACCCATCCCCTGCCCCTCTCCACAGCACGCTGCGTCCTTCTCTCTGCCTTCTGTACACTGGAAAATTTTGATAGTTCAATTGTATTTGGATCATTCTGACTTTTGATTGTCACCTATGGTTAGTGTGAGAAAAAGGTTGCTGAGCACGTGCAGCTCTGTCTCATAGCTGAGTTTTGCAGATCTGCAAACTGAACTGAACGTGCACTCAGAGCTTTATCTTTGTACATTTAGAAGGCTTTCACAGGTTTAATTGTCTTGCCAACACCTGAAGTGCAGCAGTAAAATTGGCTAGCTCTTCCTGGCCTAAGAAAGAGAAGGCAAAGTTAGAGTTGGTCCTCACTGGAGAGGAAGGCTGCAGCCCTCCTGGAATGGTTAAGACTTTTCCCTAGGTCTTAACTGGGACTTTGAGCTGGATGCTGCAGAGCAATTGTAAAGAATGTTACTCTGCAAGTTGAAAGAGGAAGATTGATTAGGCAAAGTGCAGAAAAACAAAACATTCCTTCTCTTTTGCTCCTCTCTCTCTTGTCTCAGCCCTCCCCTTCAAATAACCTCCTATTAAAAGATAAAAAGTATCACTTAAAAGTGTGTGGCAAGTTCTGAGGAACGTTGTTGGACTTAATTTCCTTGCTGTTTTTCTTTATCTTCCTATATAACCTTTAATGTCATAGCTCAGAACCTTTTTTTTCGAACTGCTTGGCCAATGAAAGGTGCCTCTGTAGAATATCATCATGCTCTTGATGGTGCAGATCTTGGTTACATCATGAATAATTTTTCTTACAAATAATTTTTGCTACACGTGTAAAGTTCGTTTTGTAGTAGACCACACTACAGATGACTGGTGATGAACAAGTGTGTCTCTTCCATGTAAAACCGATTCAAGTAACATGAAATGGCTGCCTCAGAAGTGCAGCAAGTGCCAAGTTAGCAGTCTTTGCGTGTTTGTATTTGCATCACCTTCATCGTGGTATGATGTCAATAGACGTTAACTCCTATCAAATGTTGTAAACGGCAATGACTCATGCTGAGGCATATGTAACTAATTATGATTGCGTTTTTGATACTGATACTGCTGTTGACTCTTTACATAAAAGAAATGGGAAAGAAGGAAAAGGGACAGCAGTCTCCTTTCTGGTAGCTACATTATGAAGTATTTGTAGCTTTCAAAATAAATGACTGTTTTTTTCCAATTTTTTTGAAGGGGAAAAAATCCTCCTGAGATGCAATCTCAAGCAAAGTACAAGAAGTTCCCAAAGGATACTGAACATGAACAAAAACATTTCCAGCATGCTTATAATAATGCTGTGTTTATTTTGTCAATTAATGATTCATTACCCAAAACAGCTTGCGTGTTACAAATGGTTCTGCATTGTATTTATGGAGCTGCAAACTGTAAAAGGCAAAAATGGCTTCACTTTTCTTGCAACTATTTGTTTGTCTGTACACCGGAAAACAGAGTTGTAGAGAGTGTGCAGTATATCATATGTTTGTTTACTTAGTCCTCTAGTACCTTTGCTCTTTGATGAGGAGCTCCTATCCTATAAAATCTACCACTGTAGGAACTACCAGATCCGGGTTATCTTTATTTTCCTTTTCCAGAGTGCTAGAAGGAATGTAGGCAGGGCCTGCAGACTGGGTGTACAGTCTGGAGTCAGTCACCTAAGACGGGGACTACCAGGCAGAGGGTGAGATGTGGTTTCTAGTCTTGTTTCTTTGGATCTAGAGAACCTTAGCACATTCTCTACCACTGCCATGGGTAAACAGGACCTTCTGTTGGGTTTGAGCAAAGAGACCTGGGCCACAAATGACATCTATTTCCCTTTCAGGAAGACATGTTGCCCCATTACCTGCACTGGCAGAGGGTCAATGTGACCCCGCTATTGCAGTGTGCCTAGAAGCTAAAGTCACAAAGGCAAGTGGTTTCCAAGAGCCATTACAGGTTGGCCATGCAATTACTGCAAGACAGGAAAGAGATCAGACCAAATATTCAGTTGGCATAAATCAGTCCAGCTTGTCACTGACTTTAATGGAATTGGTTGATTTATATCAGTTAAGAATCTGACCTATCACACACAGAGATGGAAAATGTAGCGCAGTTGGCTTTAGTGGGAGTTGTGCTCCCCTGTCCAAGGCACAGTATAATCACGTGTGTAATATAACTGAGTTCCTGCAGCTGTGGGAGATACATCTCAGATTTCCCCACTTTGGTGTTCTTAAAATTATAGCAGAGCTTTTCAATCACAGAACATTTTTATTTTATTTTATTACCATTAGGCATCTGAGCTTGGCTAAACATGTGGTTGTAACTTTATTAGACTTTTTCTAAAATTAATCACACCCCTTTCACCCTTGATGGCTTCCACCTCAATAAATTACATCGTAAATGGACATAGGTGAAAGCTGGAATCTTCTAGCATTAGTCTAAAATAACAGGTTTAATGGTTTTACTTTGCACATAGTGGTTACAGAATTTGATCAAAAGCCCAACATGGAGAAACTCTCTTGTCTTCAAAAGGTCATACTGAACAGACATTGCCGTTGCTGGTGCCAAAAGGTTCTAGTTGTTTATTTGCAGTCTTATCTTCAGTACAGTTTCTTTGGCATTCAGACACAGGTCCACAGACGGATTTACTCAAAAAGCCTCAGACATCCAACTCTTCCAAGAGAGTCCAAGGTGCACAGACTCCATCTCTAACATCCAAAGGAAGAGTCAGTATTTCTGGATGAATTAAAAAGCACCCAGCGTATTTCATACCAGCAGGTAAAGAAGATGGAGGGCAGCAAATATCTTATGTCTGAAAAAGAGGGGAAGGACACTGCACAGCATCCCCAGACTGCTCTCCGCTTGGGTTTCATGCAATGGAGCTCACTTGTGAGTTGTAAGAGAGAAGGGCTTTGGATTCCCTTACAGAAGGTATGATTGCTATAAAGATAAACCTGCCTTTTCCTGACCGTGCAGTATTTATGCATTTGCCAAATAGTAGTGTCACTAGGATAGTATCAACACAGTGATGTTAATCAATAATATCAGACAGTGTCTGCAAATCATCAACTTTTTTCCTCCACAATTATTTTTTGTTCTTATTGTTATCAGTTTTATGAGCATTATGTATCTTGTGAACGCTAGCTAACTAGGGTGATATAAATCTTAGAGCTGTGAGAACTCAAAAGATAGTCGCGAGCAATTATGCAATAACTGTATTAAAATAAAACAAATTGGGGCCAAAGTCTAGACATTTGCCTTTCAGTTATGTGATTCTTATCTCTGTCTTTCAGTTCCTCCATGGAGGTTGTTCAGTAAAGTGTCCCCACAAAAGAAATTATAAAAGGTCAGCAGCAGAGTTGGCCACACAGTGGAGTTTAAACTGGTATTGTATAATTTTTCCTTATTGAGTTCATTAAAAATGTAAAGCCAAATCATACATTATTTTCTTTGATAAGCCTTCTGTATATTTCACTAGTAGTTCTTCTGAAGTCCAAAGAGGCCAGGTCTGGATCCAATATCTTTTAGAAAACAGTAAAATGATGCCAGTATCCAGCTAAGCAAAGGTAGGCCTCAGCTAGGAAATTGAATAAGGACTCTATTCTGCAGGTTGGGATTTAAGTGAAAATTTCAGGGTATCACAGACAAGTCTGTGCTCTCCAGTTGGTGCCACACCATCCTTTGGCAAGGGCTGCTCTCTTCAGGATTTACAGACTTCCATGCGTTTCACCAATATGCAGTTTCAGGATGTAGAATTACTGTTAACTTCCCGGAAAGGACATATGATGAGGTGGGTGGAGGAAAGACCATACAGAATTTAGACCGTCTTTTGAAAAGCTTCTCCTGAGTATGGTGGGTGTCCTTGCCAACTCTTGCCAGTAGCCTTTAATTTCTTCTGACACTTTTCTGTAGAATTTGGCTTAGTGACTTGAATCGAGGGCTTTACATGAGTTAACATATAATGTAAGCAAAGAGTACCTTCAGGTACAGAAAAGACTGCTTAAGAATTACTGTTATATAGACTTACAAGTATGCTGTGGCTCGAGAGCATGTTCAATTTTCTTACATTAGCAGTCCTATAGAAGCCACCGGCTGTTGTCACAGAGGTGAGGTTAGGAGAACTTGGAATCCTAATTGGATTTTACAGATCTAAAGCGATACACTGTGAAATGCTTTGGATGCTGTACAGGAGCTTCTGTCCTCAGAGAATGTGGTGGAGAAAAGACAGCAAAAATACTCAGTCTTTTTGGAGAAAACAAAATCAAGAGACAGAAAGCAGTCTGATAGAGTTGGTACCGATCATAAGTCTGATGGGATCCAGTTGTCTATTTTTCCTGAATATTTCTCTGTGTTTCCATGCTGTTTTGATTTATGAAGAACACTTGTTGAAGCCTCATTTTCTGGCAATGGAAACTAGACAGCCTCAGAATATAGCTGATCTATTGTTTCTTTAATGCCAGACAAACAGAATGGTGGAAGAGTCCTGTGCTTGTATCTTTCACTCCAAAATCCTGTTGCCATATGCTACCAGAGGTACTAAGAAGAAAGACGAAAGATATACAGAAGGGCTCATGACAGGTTAGATGGCTAACTTAGCCACTTTTGTAAACCTGGATTAGTGCCTTCATCTGTAGGCTATCTCAGTAAGTTTGTGTTGCCTTCGTTGGTGTCGTGGTACTCCAGCCACGTATTTTGATAACTTTTTTTCCTTTTAATTTGAAGGTGTATTCGTATAGTGTATTATTTTTATTTAATGCTTTCTCCTTTCAAAAACTTTGGATAATCATTTATGTGCAGGCACTACTGGTGTTTTTTTTTCTACCAAGTATTTGTGTTTTCAATACTTGAGCTAGTTTGTCTAAAGCTACAGCAGTTTTATCTTCCTGAGCTGCAGACAATTCTCTTGATCTTTTCTTTTTTGAGGGGGAATAGGAAAACAATTCTTAAGAACAAATATTCTCATATGTAATAAGAAATAGGATCACATGATGAAAGAAGGGCAGGAGAATTGCTCATAACACCTAACAAAGTTAGCACAGAGGGGATTAATTATTAGGTGGTAGGTAAATTTACATGATATTTTGAGGAAAAAGGGAAATGTTTCAGATATGGTAGAAATATTGCCTGTTAGTATGCAAAATGAGAAGCTCTTGTTCTCATGGGTTCTTATGAACTGGCACGGTCAATAAAAACATGTTTTCACTGTTTCCATAAATTTTGCTGTTTTGAGAACAGAAGAGATTTGAATGTGCTCAAGCAAAACCACTACGTGTTTTTACAATCAAGTTCATGATTCCCAGCTCAGTTTGCCCCCTACTTTATCAATTGCCTCCCACCATGATCTCTTGTCGCAAACAGCTAGTCAAGATCTTTGAATAAATCACCTGATGTCACCTCAAACATATTGTTTTGAGGTTGTTTTCTAGCTTATTTCCACGTTGAAGTCTCACAGTCATGTTTCTCTCTCTAGCCTCTAATATTATTGCTTTTCTGAGCATTGTTTCTTGAACTGCTTGAGACTGTTGACAGAAAAGCACTTCCTGAAGAGGTCTACCAATGCCACTCATAAGAATGCCAGAATAAAAAAGGCAGAGGATTGTATTTTTATTGGTTGAAATATTTGAATCAGTAAAAATACTCATTGTATTCTAGAACCACGTGATTTCATCCCCAATTTCTTGTTTAGCATAGAGTGAAATACTAGAAGTTATTTCTTCTTGGGTTATTCTTTTTCGCACTTAATTTAGGTGGTGATTAGGGTTGTTATCATCTCTTGGAATGTTTCTCTCACCGTTACATCTCCTTCCTCTGTATTCCTCACCTACTGTGTTTATAATCACGATTAGTCTCCCACGGGGCTTTTCTTTTGCATGTTTTTTAAAGGAAAGCAATTTATGGGATTACCCTGATAAAGTCATGAAAATGTACTTTATTGCAAGGCAGACATGGCTCAGCCTCTCTCATAACCCAACTCCAAGTGTCGGAACCAGTGACAATCTCTTTAGGGATTTTTATTCAGTGAAGTTTGCATGGGAGCTGTGTTCTGTCTAGTATTCATGTAGGTGTGTGAATACAAGCAGAATAAGTGAGTGCCAGCCCAAACATTCTAAGCAACTCTTGACACAACCTCAAGAGAGGCAAATAATATTTTAAGTTTTGAACTATAGTAATTTAATAACCCACTGCTGCGAAGATTGGCACTTGACAGCCTCCATCCACTCTGATACTGGCAGATGAGGGATTTGGCATGTGAAACATTAAATATCCTTCTCTTTGAAGTCCACAGTGTCAGTGCTATGCTTGGATACAAAATTTGTTTTAAATTTCATACCTGCCCTCCAGAATTTGGCCTGTTAGCATCTGAGGCTTTGGGTTCAGGCTTATTACTAGTGGATGCATTCTATCCCTTTATGAACCCGACAGAGTACTGCAATTAAACAATCTGAGGTGCTCTGACACTCTATCACCTTCCCCATCTCAGTCCTGGACTACCAAATGGAGGAGTAGCATATTGCAAACCCACTACAAAATAACTTTCGACATATGATAGTTAAAGCTCAAGATAGTTCCTGTCTCATCCCACTGTGTATTTATAATCCCTCTTGAATTCCAGCACGTTTTGTTTTGACATTTTTCTCAAGAGTTACGGAGACAAATATGAGTTGTTTCAATCTACTCCAAAATTCTGATACAAAATAAAAGACACCAAAGACTTAAATGATATAAACAGCTATGTAGGGAATACTTAACCAAGTCATGACAGGAGAGCTCAGGGACTCAGTTTCAAAATGAAATTTTGTTCAATATCTGCTATAATGCATGAAGTCAAAACATGAAACACAGTCCTGAATGTACAACACATCCTTAAAGACTTGATTTTAATAATTAAGAGACATATAACAGATGATCTGGGACTTTTTTTTGATAGGCCGTCTTCCTGCAGGAGCTCTGCTAGCAGAGCAAATGCCTTTGTGGCACAGCCCCTTTCCTCTCCCCCCATGGCAGCCTGTACGCAAGATCCCACCACACTTGGCTCTGTTCAGGCTTAAAACTGAAATCAGTCTCACCATGTTTAGACTGGGGAAGACCAGCAGCTGCCCTGTTAGCGAAAAGTTATCTGAAATAACATGGTAATTTTGCAAGATGAGCCACTACTTTTTTCCCCACCCACCCCCTCCCCCCTTCTGCCGCCTCTGGTCATTCTATCTTTCAAAACCCTTCCAGCAAAACATAGACTCACTTGCAACGTAGCCAACACAAGCAGCGCTGTTTCCTTGTTTGTTACTTACTGTATTCCCTGCCTTTGCAGGGGCTGGCACTTCAAATATGGCAGAGGGAAGAAGCTGCTGCCCTAAAGTGGCTGTTGGAAAACTCCTGCTTTTTGACTCTTCATTTTCTCCAATCAGTGAGCACCAGGTATACCTTCCACACAATCTGAGACCTGCACATACTTGGCAGCATTGCACTTCAGTGAGGTCTGCACCATGTAGACTAAAAATGTCGAATTGCACTAATAATTCTGGGATAAAATCCCTCAGTTGTCTCATCCCTCTGGAGGTCTTTTCTTGTGGGAAGACAGGGAGCTGTGCCCTGTTGTCTTGATGGACAAATTTGAAAGTATTTCAGGGGCAGGGCTGAATTGACACTTGTTGACAATCCTACTTAAATGCTTTTTAGCCTTGTGCAAAACAAAACACTCGTGTAAATGTCTTCAGATTCAAAGTGATGATTGCTTCGGGAGAATGCTTGGGCATTATGTTGGGAAGTGCTTACAGCCCTCTGCTTGGAACTTGTGCAGCCACATCTGAGGCACCATGTCCTGCTTAGGGCCCCACGTGGAAAAGAGATACTGATAAACTGGAGCAAGTCTACTGGAAGATCACTGAGATGGTTAGGGGGTTGGTGCATAAAGGGCAGTTCAGGTAACTGAGTTTATTCAGTCAGGAGAAGAGAAGGTTAGGAGAATCTAGTTGCCCCCCTTCATCAACTGAAATATAGCAGGGTGATAATAGAGGATCACAGAATCATAGAATGGTTTGGGTTGGAAGATAGTTCCAACCCCCCTGCCATGGGCAGGGACACCTTCCACTAGACCGGGTTACTCAAAGCCCCATCCAGCCTGGCTTTAAACAGTTTGAGGGAGTTCTCAAATCAGGACAACCCCCTTTAAGTACTGGAAGGCTGCTATAAGGTCTCTCCAGAGCCTTCTCTTCTCCAGGCTAAAAAACGTAAAGTCTCTCAGCCTGTCTTCATAGGATAGGTGCTCCAGGTCTCTGATCATTTTAATGGCCCCCCTCTGAACCCGTTCCAACAGGTCATGTCTTTCCTGTGCTGAGGACTCCAGAGCTGGATGCAGTACTCCAGGTAGGGTCTCACAAGAGTGGAGTAAAGGGGAAGAATCACCTCCCTCAACCTGCTGGCCACACTTCTGATGCAGCCCAAGGTATGGTTGGCTTTCTGGGCTGCAAGCGCACATTGCCAGGTCACGCTGAGCTTTTCATCAACTAACACCCCCAAGTCCTTCTCCTCAGGGCTGCTCTTAATCCATTCTCTTCCCAGCCTGTATTTGTACTTGGGATTGTCTGAACCCACATGCAGGACCTCGCACTTGGCCTTGTTGAACTTTGTGAGGCTGGCATAGGCCCACGGCTCAACCCTGTCAAGGTCCCTCTGGATGGCATCCCTCCCCTCCAGCGTGTTGACCTCACCACACAGCTTGGTGTTGGCAAACTTGCTGAGGGTGCACTCAATCCAGTGCAAATCAAGTCCATGTCACCAACAAAGATGTTAAACACCACCAATCCTAATACAGACCCCTGAAGAATGCCACTTGTCACTGATTTTCACTTGGACATCAAGCAGTTGACTGCAATTCTTTGAAAGCGACCAGCCAGCCAGTTCCTTATCCACTGAGAGGTCCATCTGTCAAATCCATGTCTTTCCAATTTAGAGACAAGGAGGTCGTGTGGGACAGTGTCAAATGTGTTGCACAAGTCCAGGTAGATGATGTCAGTTGCTCTTCCCTTACCCACCAACGCTGTAATCCCATCATAGAAGGCCACCAAATTTGTCAACCACGATCGGCCCTTAGTGAAGCCATGTTGGCTGTCACGGATCACCTCCTTATTTCCCATGTGCCTTACCATAGTTTCTAGGAAGATCTGTTCCATGATCTTGCCAGGCACAGAGGTGAGACTGAGTGGCCTGTAGTTCACCTAAGAACTGGGGCCAGACTCTTCTCAGAGGTGTACAGGAAAAGCACAAGTGGTGACTGGCCTGTTGCAGCAAGGGAAATTCTGACTTGAGGGAAGAAAAGAAGAAATTTGCAATGACGGTGGTTAAGCTTTGAGCCAGGTTTCTCAGAGAGGTTATGAATCTCTGTTCTTGAAGTTATTAAAAAGTGAGCAAGGCCTTCAGGAACCGGACTTAACAGTGATATTAATCATGTTTAGAGCAGAATGTTGGATCACATGACCTCCACAAGTCTCTTGAACTTAAATTATTCTATAATGCGTTGATCCTCTCAATTTGATGTTACTGATATTTTCAATACGAGTGTCAGATTATTCCTAAATTATGGTACTTTAAGGGTATGGAAAAATCAACAGCACATGGCCTATTGCTGCAGAAATTCCTACCAGAGAAAGGATTTAGGCATGTGATTGTAAATGATCATACTTTTCACCAAAACAGGAATCAGCAATAGAATAAGCTCTACTATTATCTGTGATCCTTATCTTGGGCTTCAATCACAAAGGTTTGTATACATACAAATTAAAGTGATGTTATATGGTGGAAGAATAGTTTCTTTTTTTAAAAGTCTCCTGTCGATCAATTATCCAAATAAATTCTAAAATGGAGTCCTAGTTTCCTAAGTTATACATTTGTCTTTTTCTTTTATTATTGAATTGAGATATTTAGATTGTTGCTTTTTAATGTCATCGTGCAACTAGAACTGGGTATTGCTTTTTTGCAATTTTTTTAAAAGAAGTTTGGAACTGTTGTGATATTTTGGGTGTCAAATTTTGCATGAATTTACTTATGTCTATCTTGTAATGTTAGTGCTGTAGACACCGTGAGAAATTGCAACCAAACCAGAATGAGTTTAAAAGGCTAATGCTTCTGTCGATATTAGGTATTTTATTCTATTTCTACAGAAATGTAGAATATAGATGTCATTTGAAATTGCACAATCCCTTCCCTTTAGGACAGATTACAAAAGAAAGGTCTCTTCCAAAGGACTTATTATTGTTGTTTCTTATTTCTGTTAGTCATCTGAGGCCCCAGTCAAAATCATGACCATGTTATTCTGGGCATTAGTTTAATACATACAAGTAGTCCTTGCTCAGTTAACTTATATTTAAGAGACAATACAAATAGATAAAAGGGAAGAAAATGTATTATCCACTTTTTTACAGGCAGCTTGAACTTTATCTTCAAAAAAAAAAAAAAGTGTTCCTGAATCAAGATTGCTAACTGAAATTAAAATTCTAGTGAATTGAAGGAGCAAAAATTATTATCTCAAAGGATTTAGCTGCAATGGTGGAGATTAATTTGGTAAGCACAAGATGTGCTGCCTAGAATTCTAGTTTGACCAAAATTACTTGACCTAAAATCATCATCCTTCTAAATCTCTGTACCATCCACTGTTGTTAATACCTTAGCAAAGGGTTTCAGTGTTTCTTATAAGGCCTTTTCTAGTGAGTAAGAATGAATCCCTGCCTCCGATTCAACGGTTTACTAACCAGATCACCCCTCTTAATTAAAAAAAGAAAAAGATGTTTAGGGTGAGTTCTAAATTCTTATGACTTCACATTCATTTCATAATGCTGCAGTTAGTACAGATACTGAACAGACATCAGAAGCAAATTAAATGTAAATCAGCTTAAAAAAAAGATAGATGTGTCTTTGTTAAGGGCTTCTTTATCCCGTGAAGAGATTGGTTTTGGTCTATGTTTTTATGAAAATAACTATACAAAGGGCATTTTTATGAAAAATACAATTAAGAAGATCAATTAAGCTCTTATTCACTTTCCCTGTTTGATTGATATTAACCAAATCTCCATGTACAATACGTATAGTTAATTGCTGTCTCCAACGCTAAATATTGATTCTGACTCTAGATAAGAGAGGCTACCTTCCACAGAATACCCGTGTTCAAAACTAACTTTCTCATGTAACTGAAACAAAACAAATTCATTATTCATATTTCAATTCTATTATAGGTCTTTATAATTTATTCTAATTCTATTCCATCCTGTTATGGTTCCAATAGGGTACTCTTCATTGCTATCGCTGACCCACTTCCAATAGTGCATTAAGCTATGTGATTAACATCTGTCACATGTTGTTTGTTCTCTCATCTTCTCCCCAGGGATGTAAGTGTGTGCAGTGAAGTGTCCTGCTAATTTGTTATTTTAAATATGCATGTTGCTGTGTATTTATTAACGAAGGCAAGGTCAGGGAAATGGGCCTGATGTTTGGAACAGAAAATGAGCAGGTTTGTGATGCATTGTTTTCCTCAGCCCTGATGTAAAATAATAATATTGTGAGTAAAATTAATGTAGAGATTTCATTTTATAGGAGTGATGCAATATCACGTTCTTTTTACAGGTTCTGTCAGTGTTTTGTTTTATTACATTTCTTCTTACATAAATGCATGTCTACTTACCAATTAATTCCCCTGAGTCTAAAATGGTTTTTGGATCATATATTATCTTTTATCTGTAGCAGCAACACTGAAGATATCACAAGCACATATATGTATGATACTATCTGACAATATTTTAACCTTAGAAGGACTGCCAGTAAAAAATAGGCCTTCATCAGAAGTGATGAATACCGTTTTACCACAGTTTAAATTTTTATCTTGTTTCATCTGTGGTTTCTGACGTGGTTCCTCGTGCAACTTGTCTTTGCTTTCCTTGCTCTTTTTTTTGTCTAGTTTATTTCTGGTCAGTTTGGCCTGCATAAAAGCTAGAAGCTGTGAGCCATTAGCTTTTAAAAATGTGAAAACTTGGTTTTGTAGTTTTTGGGCTGTTTCAGACTGAAGTGTTGGTAACAGCTGGGAGGCTAATCAGTAACTTTCTGAGAAATACTAATTAATGAAAAATTTAGTGGTCTGGATTGCTTTTAGAAAAAGAGCCTTATTCCTTGTCAGTTTTCTATATCCAGTGGATGTTTGCTTTGTTATCCTAAGAGTGCTTTCAAAATGGAAAAAGGAAAGTTTGAAAAAGAATGCACGATAACAGAACATGAGAAGATTATACATATGAACTCTGGCTCTCTTAACTGAACGGCTAAACTTTATTAACCTCATTGGGGCCAGGATATCATTCTGAAGATTTCTGATAATGTGTTTCAAGCCACAGAATGCAGGTGTGGAGAAATGCTATTATCAAAGATATAAAAAAGTGGAGCATGCCAAGAACTACAATGTATTTTATGAAATTCGGAAAGTTTTCTTTATGTCTTTGCACTGTCCCCAGACTTGCCACATGGGACTGATTGTCTCTGTCACACTCAGCTCTTTGAAGCAATGACAATTGCGAAATTTGGCATATCAGATTTCAGTACTGCCACTTATATTCCTTCTTCACTCTTCATTGCCTGGTCTAATGTAATTGTTCATCTTATCCTGTTTTTTTCCCAGAATATCCCACAAACTCCAAAAATATCCATCAGCTTTGATTAGGGTTACCTAGGTTTTCAAAGCTTGGTAAGCTGAATTAACAGTTCCTATCTCATGTTACATTTTTGAACTAAAATGAGACCTCAGAGCAACTGTTGATCTAGCAAGAGCAGCTAAGGTTACAACAAGGAGAAGACCTGGGTACGGGAGAGACTATTTGTGCCAGAAAATCAATTTCATCATTTACCAAGCTAGGCTGAGAAGCTGTCATTCATTAAGCTGCTATAACAAGATACCTCTGGGTGACCATATCCTCAGGCAGAGAGAGACATGAGATTAAACCATTCTGTCAGAAGTAAAGCAAGGTAGAAGATGGCTTTAAAATTGGAGAAGAGTTTTCAAAACTAAAAAGAAAAATCAGCTCCTGATGTTAAGCTGAAAGGCTGTCAAAACTTCAAAAGCATACTTGAATTAATCTTCCTCTCCCATATCAGGCACGTAGGAGTCCAGAATGAAAGGTCTATTTTGTGCCGTAGGCTCTCTTCAGTCTGCGCCTAAGATTCGGCTCCCTCTTCTGAATCCTCTAATGCTCTGCAGGGGTAGGAGGTGATAGAAGTCGTCTTTCACTTGCAAGAACTTATTACCACAGACACCAGGGCTACCCCAAAAATCCTAAACCTCTGTAGTCTTTGACCTTTGTGTTGGGTACTTAATCACTGAGCCAACAGGAACTTCGTGACTGCACATAGTACTGAGCATGAGTTACAGAAGATGCCATTGCTTCCTTTTGAATATTATTAGAGGGGTAATTTCTCATGTAGTTAATTATGTCTAATGTCAGATTAGAATTTGCCAGTGTTGATTATAATTGGTTGTGTTTTGCTGCACATGGAAATTCTTAATGATGCGTTGTTTAAATCATAGTTCTGGAGTAGCAGTTGAGGGTTCTTCGTAGTGAAGAACTGACAACTGTAATTGTGCAATGGATTAATTGAAGCAGGTTAGGCAATTAAGGAATTCTATTTATAGCCAGAACACATTTCTCACTCTTCTTCCCATCCTCATTTGTTACCATTATGTACAAGAGAAAGAAACAGCGCAGCTTATGTTCCCACAGTCTTAACCAGAAATGATGACTGTTTTGTGTGAAGGTGGGCAGCACTGAGATCTGCATTAGACATAGGTCAGAATTTGGGTTTGATGGTCAAGTCAGAGCCAGGGCTCAGGTTCTGATTTATATGAGTCAAAGAACTTGGCAAACTTCTTGATGAGATTCCTCATCAGAATCATCAGAATGGGAGTGCCTTCCCCTATGCTCATCTTCTGGGACAGTCCTCATCTTGAGCAATGTGGGTCAGCTGCTCCTTTGTGAAAGTTTCATCACTCATCTCAGTCTCAGGGAAGTGACAGACTGTTCCTTAAAGATTTTGGCAATAGCTGAACCTCACTGGAAGAGGGGCCTCCACATTGTTTGCACAGGGGCCAGGGCCAAAACCATGAATGTGGTTTATGATTCAGAGACTGGAGTGTGAATAATCTGGAGGAATTTGTATTTGGCGTTCTGGTTTTGGCCTACTTACTTGTTTTTATTTCTTGCATATTGATGAGGTGTTTGAGCAGTATAATTCACAATGAATCAAGAAATCTATGGCCGAGCCTGGGGCAAAGAACATGGGGTTTTGTTTTGTCCTCCAATTGCTACCTATCCCTTGGCCCCTGTTTCATGATTCTAGGAAGACAGGGTCCATGTTTCATGGGAGGGGAGATGATTATCACTAATGCAGAGAAGGATAAGAGATTGTAGTAAAAGAGCTAAGGTCATAGTCCATGGCGAACAAGTGAAATAAAATTTTAGCTGCTATAAAATCGATAACTCTTTAGCAGTCAGGAATTCTTGTGAGTTGTACTTTAGTCTGCCATTGCAATTTTGTGTCAGAGCAGGGTGCATATCAATGAAAATCGCTGTGACAGCTCTCATGCCCCATTTATTTTGCTTATTTTAATTATGGTTCTAAATGATACCAAGGGTCTTCTCTTGGATTGCTCTTCATATCAGAGATAACACAATTTATTTGCTGAATCATTTCTAGATCCCAGTGTTTTCACTTAAAGGTAAAAATGACCCTTATTATGGCAGCCAATTCCTGCGCATTTTGTTTCCTAGTGCAGTTAAAGTTCTTTTCATTTGAAAGACTTTTTAAGGACTGAGATGCTAGTAAGACTTGAAGATTGTTCATTTATAACTCAATTTTACTTCAGTAATAGATTAACATTAGTTTTCAAACACTTATATGCCTTTTAAGTTCTTAAGTTTTAACGTTAATAATTAAGCTTGGTAAGCATTATCGGCAATTGCCAGCGGTCCAGATAAGATCTGGCTTTACCTTCCTGTTGCTTCCAAAATGTCATGAAAATAGTACTTCTTACTCCTTTAGAATTCTAAAAAAAAAAAAAACCAAAAAATTTTAGGTATTTCTATTTGTATTGGCATAAGCCTATAAGTATTTCTTTTTCTACACTAAAAACTGCTGCTGTTACTATTATGCTAGCATTTAGAGACTAATTGAAGACAGGGCCCCAGAGATGATTTCTGTCCTAACAATCTTGGGAAAAAGCCTTTACAGGGGATCTGAATGTCAGTTCATCTAGAACTTGATATGGCATTGGTGGGGACATGCTGAGGAGCGTGACTTAAGTCAGTCATTATTGTGGGAATCTTAATCACAAGGACACTCACGTTATCTTGGAGCAAATAAGATAGGCAATCTCAGACAAAAATAGCTGTATAGCCATTATACTATTGCCATTATACTGTCACTGTGGGCCTGTTCTGCTTAAGACCAAAATCATCATGTTGATGAAGGCTTCTTTATTTACACCATTTTTCATTGTCCAGAGATCTCAATTCCACAAATGAAAATTAAGAAGCATCGTTGTCTTTATTGCTGAGCTGTGCTTTGTTGCTAAGCATATTAACTTGCGTATTTTGAGGCTAAGATCAAGACAAAGCATTTCAGTTCCATCTCTTTGCTAAATCAATCTCTGATGTTTATGATTGCAGACAAAAGGGCCTAACCACTGAGTCAGCCTGAATATGTACTAAGATGACTTATGCTGGAGAAATATGAATGCTGCCTTTCAAAACGGGAAGCATGATTTTCATCTGCCAACATACCAGAACATTGTGAGCTTATCAACATCATGGTGTGGGGCACACAAGACAAGATAACCATCATCATTCCTTATATAGACTTAAAGATACTGACTTCTATATCTGAAAAAAAACCCAACCAAACCCCCCCCCCCATAAGACAAGTCTGTCAGTCAGATTGCCAGTCAAATGTAAACAGATAGAAGCAAAAGGACCACGGCAAAATTTCCTGTCTGCAGGTGTCAAATCAACTCTATTTCCCTTGACGATGAAGTGAAGAATATTTAGAACTCTCAGAATGCCAGAGAAAGGGCTTGGAGACCCTGAAATATTTGAACTGGTGGATATTTTTAGATAGGCACAAACAGAAGATGATGCTCTGGGATGGCTGTTGTCAGTGAAGATCCATTCCATCACTACCCTCCTATGGCATCATGTTGGTTACAAAGTCTTGCACACTACAGTAGTTAGGCTATTGACATGGTAACCAGTTACGAAAGGAAAGTTTTGACAGTACCTTCTATGAAAAGTTGCCTTTCATTATTTCAGTCACTTAATGCAAAAGCCTGTGGGTGGCTTTGTGCATGCTCTTGGGAATCAAAGTCCAAGACATTCATCAGCAATCTTTCCACGTTACCAAATCCCTGAAATATTTTCTAGACAATTGTGAGACTGTCAGGGACTGCCAGCATTTTTCCACCTGTATATGGTCACTGTAAATGTCAACTGTATCCCATCTCTATACCTGAAGAATGGTGAAGACCTTGAAACTCTTGCTGAACAGGGAGTTCTTTAATTGGACACACACAGAGAACTCTCTACATTGACAGCAACATTTAATAAACTCAATGGCAGTATGGGGATTTATGGGGATCACAAGTGCTGTGTGAGCAAAGTATTTGAACCATTCCTGTACTGACTATCTGCTGAAGGAAGAATATTTCCAGAACTGCTCCACCTTGCCTAGTGTACCAGCGGGTGATGATTGACATCAGCAATGCCAGATGATTCCCAATTTTTGAAGAGCTTCCCAAATCAGGTGTCTCCAAACTGGAATTTGTACTGTACCAAGAGCTTCAGGAAGTGCTTGCTAGAATTATAAGCATCATAGCATACTTCAACAGTGTACTGATTGTAGACGCAGCTGAGCCTAAACTTGCTAGGTGACTCAAGGTGAATTTGAGAAATCAGGTGTTCTGAGTTAAGAAGGAAGAATATGAAACTAGATGAACTAACGTCGTTTTCTTGTGCTGTGGCAACAAAATAAATGGCAATGATGCACCTGAAGACAAATTCAACAAAGGCAAATATAAATCCTTCATCTAGATGACAAAACTCCATGCAATTGTACAGGTTGGAGGCCAAATGGCTAGAATGCAGCTTTGCAAAGAAGAGACTTGTGTGTCCTGGTGGACAGCAAACCGGACATGAATCAGCAGTGTGCTCTTACAAGAAAGAAGGTGAAACACATACGGGGTTGTACTGGTGAGAGTGGAAGCAGGTCAAGGGAAGTGAGCCTTCCCCTCTATTGCTCTAATGACTACTACAACAACTTTGTTTCATAAAAGTCAGCAATCATTAAAATGTCTTACTGACTGTTAGCAAGGGAGATCCTTAGAGAGGGATTTGCCAGCATATAGAGGCATTCAAAAATAACAAGCAACTGCTGTCCAACTCCACACTCATCCAGTACAATGAACAGAGGCTGATGCTGATTACTAGCTATGCATCTTTTTGTGGTTTTGGAGCCATTCTCAGCCATTCATTAAGAGATGGAATGGAAGAACCTTCTTCTTTCTATTGAGGAATGCTGACACCAACTGAACAACATACAAATTGATTGTATTGAGCGGCTTGCCACTTCTGAGCATTTACTTCAAAGACAAGCCAACAGCTTCAGTCATATTGCTATGCATGCAGTGATAGAGTTGCTTGTATGCAGTAATTGAGTGTTACACTAAATGCTTATGATCACACAAATTTTTGTGAGCCAGAAAAATAGATTATAAATGCCAACGAGTGGAGATAACGGCCGCTGCATATGCCAGATTGCTTTCTTCCACCTGCAGCTGAATTCTCAGTGCTGGAATTCGTCCCATGCCTTTTCAAGCCAACCTTGTCATGAAAATGGCTGCCAACAATTTATCCAGAGCTTGGCATGAGTCCTTGGCTGGGTGGGAGGGAGAGGTTGGCCAACAGAGTAGCTGAATGGAGTTGAAATAATTTTTAACCCAGTAATCTGATTTGTGTGCTTATGAAGAAAACCTTTTATTTTTCTGTTCCTACAGGAAATCAACAGATTATTTTGGTTTTAGCTACATTATCTGTAGCAAATTCAAATATATTGCACCTAAAAACATTGACCAGAAGCTGCATATGGTGCTCTGGAATCAATGCTATGATGGTCACTGTTGAATGCATCAGCCACCAATAACCACAGTGTTTCCTTGGGTTATGATCAAGAATCAAATTCACTGGCATCTTCTTTTGAAAGAATTTCCTGAGTGTTATAGGTTTCTATACAAAATAGCTTGAATTAATTTTTGTCACTGTGAAAATTCATTTCAACAGCCTCTGCTGTTTCTCAACTATTTGCACATCACAATTACTGAATATGCTGTATTTGACATCAGAACTGCCTTAATTCTGGTAAGTTCAAGGGCTTTCCCAGAAACAACCTCATCTGAACTGTTACTACTGCATCATGCCTTTTCCAGGGAAAGAGTCTGATCAACTGACTCAGTCAGAGATGTTTAAAAAGGTTTATAATAGGGTCACTCCTCATTAGTCAGCACAGTTACTCTTGTCCAACTACTGGAGTCAGCCCAGATGAGCTAAACTTGGGACAGGTCAAGCCAAAAAACAGTCCTCTCAACTCTGCTCCATCTGAAAATTGTGATACAGGTAAAATAAGCTGTGAAGTTGCCTCTATCATTTTACTTCACTTGTATTTGCAGAGTAAACCAACTCAGAATTGCAAGAGTCTGTGAAGCTGGACCAAATTAAGTTCCTTTAACACAAGTGATACAACCTTGTTCAAGCTCATTGGAGTCTTTACTTAGATGGAAGGAACTGTTCCAAAGTGTCAAGCAATATACAGCAAGATCACAACAGAAGTGAGTGCACACCGACAGATGACTACATTATCTATAGGGGAAAACTATTTGGTATATGCACAAAGAGGGATCACAGGACAAGAGGCCATTTGTGATGCTCTGTTGGTCTGCGCAGGAGCGTTTTCTCTTGATGCGGAAGAAGTTAATGAACTACTGAATGTTCTTTCTTCTCTTTACTGCTACAGCAGAAACCTGAGATACAGGAGGGTCTCATTCATGTTTTTTTTTATATATTTTTTTATATTATGCTGTTGATTCTCCAAAGGTCATATTCTGACCTTTGGAGTTATGAAGGGGCAAGCAAAAGGATAGTAAATGCAATAGAATCATAAAATCATAGAGAAAAGGCTGTTACACCATTTCCCACAGCATTCTCCTTGAGAAACTGGTTGCTTGTGGCCTGGACAGGTGTACGCTTCACTGGGGCTGTTTAGCCTGGAGAAAAGGAGGCTGAGGGGAGACCTTATCACTCTCTTCAACTACCTGAAAGGAGGTTGTAGAGAGATGGGGACTGACCTCTTCTCCCTACTGACAAGTGCTAGGACGAGAGGAAATGGGTTCAAGTTAAGCCAGGCAAGGTTTAGATTGGATATTAGGAAAAATTTTTTCACTGACAGGGTTATCCAACATTGGAATAGGCTGCCCAGGGAGGTGGTGGATTTGCCATCCCTGGAGGCGTTTAACAAAAGGGTAGATGTGGTACTTGGGGATATGGTTTAGAAGTGGTTTTTGTCAGGTTAGGTTAATGGTTGGACTTGATGATCTTAAAGGCCCCTTCCAACCTTAACGATTCTGCGATTCTATGATTCACTTGCTGCCTCAGTTTATATCATGCTTCTCAAGAACAATAGGGAAAGAGGGAGAACATATAGCAAGCAGAGTAATGATGTGCAAACATTGCATTAGTTCAATTATTATTTAATTTATCATTTATTGCCTTCAGTAGGTTTTAAAGAGGATGGGATCAACAGAAAGTATTGAGAAAGATATCTGGAAGAAAAAACATGAGGTTGTCAGGGCAGTCAGAACCTGGGTGACAAGGTGTGAAAAAGTGTGTAAAGCATGTAACATGAGACTAAGATGACAGAATTTTTATCTTTTGCTGTTGAGTTAAGAATTGACAAAAAAAAAAAAGAAGGAATTACACAGGCCTTCTAGGATCCAATTAGCTGTATAGACACATTGCTGCTTTAGTGGGACTGATACCAGCTCCCTTGCTGGTATACGTTTGTTTGCCAGACCTACATGAGCCCTTAGGTTCAGGCTCCTACTAGAAGCTGGCGGAGGGAGGAAGGGTGAACTGCAGTACTTCTGGGGTCTGGGCTAGTAAGAAGATTTTGGCAGTACTGAGGATCCCCCATCAATTGTCACTAGCCCCATACTGACTTCTGAGACTTCCTAAGTGTTACCCTCTGTTCCTAGGATCAACTAACCTTCTTCTTCCTCTGATTTAGCTTGCTAAAATAGTTTTGACATAGAATTTTTAAAGTACAAACAGTCTATAAAATGTTAATGAAAAATCGTCTCTTTACCCTGACATAAGATTAACAAACCCAGGAAAAACTAGCAAATGCTGTGCAGCTGTATCTAAGCTGAATAACATGAGCTCTTACAACAAACTTCAGCACATAAATGAAATGAAATTTCTCTAAGAGTTTATTGATGTTTCCCATTATGACACAGTGCATATGGTTCAATTCATTCAATAAAGTTTTATACAAAAATAAAATTAATCTATAATTCTGCCATTAGCTGCCAACAATTAATGTTACCTCTGCAGAAGGAAAGTCCTCTCAGTTTCATTCTTGACAATTCAGACCCAGAAACTGGTAATTTATCTTTATTGCGTCAGTGTACCTTAATCAAAAACAGAGAATGCAACTACTTAAAATGATTTCTAATTTAATTATGGGCTTTTAAAAAAGGTTATTTCATATTAGTGATTTCTTATGATGGGAGAAAAAAATACCACTCTGTAACCTTTCAGGGAACACAGTATACAGATAAAAAATAATCTCTCAGTCATATTTTTCTGTTCACAAAACCTCATCTATGAAGTGTTTTGAGAATTAATACCTAATCTGCTCATCTGAGTAATGCCATAGTGGAAGTCTGTTTTATGTAGCGTCAATATAACATGCCTATGAGTCCTCAGAAAACACCGGAAGATTCCTATTGCCTTTGCAAACATGGGGCCAAGTTATTAATGTTTTTGCTTCTAATTATAAATTAGTGGGTTTCCTTCTTTAAAGACGATAGAATTTGGATCATATGAAAGTAAGAAAGGAATAATAAAGTCAGAAAGTTCCCCAAGACAGAACCCCCCTGAAACCTTTTTGTCTTTATAGGAGAAAATGAAATTAGATTTACAACTAACTTTTTACCATTTTTCATTTTAATGCCTGTGATATAAGGTTTCCTGCAATGAAGAATATTTTTATGTAAACATTTTTGTCCACAGTAAAACACGTATGCTACAACTGTCTTGCAAATAGTGTAATACAATACACCTATGGCAGGGGGTTTGGAACCGATGATCTTCAAGGTCCCTTCCAGCCTAAACCATTCTATGATTCTAATATTTTTTCTCCTCTTTGTTTAATTTCCAGTAAATACTTGCATTAACTTGTAAAAAAAAAAAAAAAAAAAAAAAAACGAAAAATCGTAAAACAGAAAAAACATTAAAATTATCCCCCAAAATAGGTAAGTCCATGTGTACCTCTGGTGACTTTCGCATAAGAAAGATTCAAAGAATGCATGCACATTTTTGCCACTGACTCACTGGATGTGATTAGAAGAGTAGGAGTTCAGAAACACCACTCTTAATGCCAAAGCTGTCATCCATCTGATGTATTACACCAGGTTGGTCATCTATCCTCACTGAAGCTCAGGCGTGCTTCATGGCATGCCCCGGGGTCCTGACACAGTGATCATTCAGAGCTGGCTGGAGCATGCTGTACATCCATTCTGTTCCTCTCTTCTTTTCCCAGGAGTAAAGGTGTTGAGAAGTAGCTGGTATGCATCTGGAATTTATCATAATATGGGCCAATATGTTCAATGTTTTTTTTAAGCACTTTCAGATGCAACTATTTATATGTACCTTCTGAAGAGATAAAGATGAGATACAGATTGACTTTGATAAGATAAAAGAAATTATTCTTATGGTATATGATATATTCCAGTACTGTGATGCTGGAAAATAGCCCTAACCAATAAGCCCTGCGACCTGCAGTTTCATTCAGTCAGCCCAAAGCTGCTAGCTCCAAACCAATGCCTAAAGGAGGCTATATAAGAAAACCGTTTCGTCACGCTGCTGCCCAGTTCAGTGAGTAGCATCAGAGGGGATGGTGAAAAATCTTGTGCTGACCTTACCCCACCACCCCTCCTACTTATAGTTCAGATACTCCTATTAGATATTATAAAATTATAAAAGCAGAGGGATCTAAATGGCCTGCTGGACCAAAAGAGATTGCCTCATCCATCTCTTTTTCTCATTTCTTTTCAAGATTGTCTAACTTGTTTTTTAAAGACCTCGAAAGGCAGGAATTCCCCAAATAGTGTTATATGCTACTTGATTATTTTTCCCAATATATTCTTTTTCTTTTTTCACTGTCACTTTCTTCAACATTTTGAAACTGGGAATGGAACCCTTTTTTGGAATTTGTTTGCTTGGGTTTTTTTTTTTTTTTTTTTTAATTCCGCAATTGAAAATATCCCTGTACATCCTAGAAGTCAGATAGGTGTTCAGCTGAGACTTATGGGATCTGATATTGCAAAGCACTACATCTTGGCAAGGAGCCTCCTCTGGAAGGTGTTAGCATGTTCTGGGTTTTGGTGGTGGAGAGAGAACTTTTAATTAAGAGACACCATACTGCCATAGCTGTGGAAGATAATGTCTGAATTTAGTGACTGCTACATAAACAGTGGAGCCTCCAGTGCTAATTCTGAGAGCTAGGCTTTTAGGAGGCTTCACTGACACTATGACTACCTCAGGTTAGATGCCTAAAATTAGATGTTGTAATACTTTTTCCTATGTGCCCAAATCGACCTGTGGATTTTACTCATTTCATCTAGATTCAGCTGGCTAGGAGCTAAAGGTGCCTAGTTTAAGGTAGATGCCTAAAATCACACTGTAGCCATGGAGCCCTCCAGAGACTCATTCATCCTTTCTCAGCCATTGATCTCACTTTTGAATGAATTTTTCCCTGGAAAAGCTTATTATATTTTCTTGGACATTGAAGTGGCCTAGATGACTAAAATTGAGACAGTTAACATCAGATAGGATTAACGTAGGCTTACATTTGAGGTTATTCGTATGTAAAGCTAGATAATTATACCTCATGAGGATATTTAAAGCCTGAACCGTGTTACTGAATGGACTCAGTTGATAATGTATTTTAGAAGTGTGAAGGTAAATCACAAAAGAAGGAAGGTATGAATCTTGTATCTTTAGGCACACAAAGACTTTTTGTCTTGCTTTTGGAAATGGTGCATGAAATGGCAATGAACAGAAGAGCCTTCTGGTAAAACGAACAATTCATGCATTCTACTGTGCAATAATTTGCATCCAATTAATGGAACAATATGATATGGCTCTACAGGCTGGAACAAGTTTTTCAAAAGTATATTGGATGACCTTTGTTGCCTTTTCCCTTTGTTGGATTCTTCAACCCACTAAAACAAGGTTACTTTTGTGCAACTAAGCTTTAAGAAGCTTGGGTTTTTTTGCATGAGTTGAATTCTGTTCTACATTTCATATGTCAGAAGATTCTTTAATCTGATTTTTTTTTTTTTTTTACATCTGATTCAATATCTTTTAAATCAGTGACTTTCAGGGAAAATTTATGGATGGTCAGGGGAGTGAGAAGAAAGTGGGATGTGAAAAAAGGAGAAATAATGAGACTAGAATCATTCCTGCTATTATGGGTTCAGCATGCAAAGTTGTGCCAGTTATTTGGTGTTACTGAACTGATACTGAACTGAAAGAAAAGTTGTTCATTGAAATCTGTGAACAAAAAGAGAGGTTGGACTGTTGTTTACATGGGAAAATGCTGCAACATGTAAAGAGAGCTATATAAGTTCCTAAATAAATTACTGTCTTAGAACTGTCATTACTCCATTTGATAGGAGTTTAATTTTTTGTATTTATTACTTTTCTGGATAGTGGGAAATGATAAATGAGTTTCTGAAACTGGGGAAATAAGATACACTTTTCATCAGGTATCATTTATGAAAATATGCATTTCTGGACATAGTAAAAATGTGAACATAAAAATATCTGCTTATCTTATATTGATATGTGCTGAATAAGGTCATCTGACCAATCCCACCCTTATACATTATCCATGGTTTTAGAATTCTTTTTTCTTTTAAGGAATTAATCCTAGCAGGTAATAAATCCCAGCAGAGAAATCAGAATCTTAAATGGGCAGAAACATAAAAGAATGCTGATCACATGAATATTTATGAAAATTATGATTAGAGAGAGCTTTTAGCTACAAAAATTACATCTTGATTTAAATTTACTAAAAATTTATAGATGTTTCTCAATGTATCCCTGAATTAACACTTGAATAGGCCAGTTCGCTGCTGTAAAGTTAAAAGTCTTGTAGCCACTTTTCCACTTTCTTTTTTAGTAAGCTATAGATTCAAGGGATATTAAATCCACCCCTGATCCACAGAAGTCTGTGTCCATACGAACAGCAAATGTTCAAAGATCTAAGTAGTCAAACATCCAAATCATCCTCTCTAACTTGGAAAAATTGACCTCTGAGTAATGCACAAGCTTTACAAGGCTTAGTTAGGTATATCCCAAAGATAAAATTCTTCTTTTTTTCCCCTTTTTTTTTACCCTCTGTGGAAGTTTTGAAATTAATATATAACCTGTATTTCCAGTCTGTTACATCCCATGAGACAGTCTTTGGATTCTGTGCAATGAACCTAGGGTATTTCATGTGAACAAACTGGGAGTAGGAATGCAACATCAATATATTAGGTTACAATAAATAGTTGAAACCTGTGATACTGGGGTTTTTTATGTTTCTCAGGTCAGCAAAGGCACCATTCACTTTCTGTATTTATGTTCCTGCTCTGATGTTTCCTCTGTTCAGAATTCCTAATCCCTTCAGTTCCTTTCCCTCTTTTCTTTGAGAAAAAAAAAAGTCTGGCAGTTGGAACAGCAAAAGTTTCAGACACCCTGTGTGAACATCTGGGAAACTGGACAGTAAAGTGTTGAGTCCAGCAGCCAAATAGTTGGCTAAGTCCTTTGCACTGCAATTGCTGGGTTATCTCTGTCCTTGGAGACCAATATCAAGTGAGTCTTTTTTAAAGAGAATTGGTAGAAGTATCATCATGGAAGCATTTGCTTATCCTTTCTGTCACTTTATCGAGTTCAGCAAAGGGTTGGAAGAAGTTCAGAACAAAAACTGTAACAGGACACTCTCTGGTCCATGTTATGTGCGGCTGTGATTCTGTCCCCAGGCCTGATGTAGCGGTGGCACCAAGCGCACACCAGGTTTGTCAATTTTCAGCTGTTCTTCATTTCCCCATGCAGCTGTGGGAGCAGTTCTTATGTTGGCATAATCTTTCACTGGAACTAAAACCGATTCAAATCTTCACCCTGAAGTCTGATATTTTTAGTTTGTGTTTGTATCCCTCTATATCTTTACGTGTCTATATGTTTACTAATTATTAAAAAAATATTTTCCATCAGAATCATTGCTTACCATAAAAATTACCATTGCTGTAGTTTGTCTCAGAAATCAATCTATGTTTGCTGCCTTACAGAAAATAACAGACCCTGGGGGCTTAAGGCTTTCCTGAGTTGCTTGTCTTAGCGTATCATATGTCTTAAACCAGGCAAAACAGAGAAAGAGCACAAGGCAAGGAAGACGTTTTGCTACTTGTCTTCTGCCACACAACACTGCCACAAGCATGGCGAAGTATTTAAATGAGAGGAGCTTACAGATGAAAAACAGCTCGTAATAACTAAATTAGAGGGAGACGGGAAAACACTTGCAGTAGTTTGATCCCAGAAAGTTTGTGCCTTTGGGTTCATTTATTTATTTTCTGATTTTTGCAGGTCTTTTAAAATTATCTCTCCATCAGGTAGCATGGTTGTTACCATGTAGCAAATCAGAGGTGATCACAACACTTGATTAAAAGTAACAAATCCAACCATGATTATTTTGGACGATAAGGAAGTAAAATTGAAAAGTCTACAGGGGAAGCATGCAAGAGTGCTGTAGAGACACCAACAGGGAAGAACGAGGATCAAACCGCAGAAATGGCAGGTGAGCAGTCTGTCCAAGTTTGTGCAGCTTACCATGCTCTACTATGATCTGACTTGGGTTAGGTATTTGTTAACACTTGCACAGTGCTGCGAGGGTGCATGTTTTACTCAGCATGAGTTGTATCCTTTGGTAGAATAATTTCTCAGCGACGTAACTGGTATTGAATCTGGTTTCTGTAAAATCAAAGCAATGCAAGAGAATTTATAGAATCATAGAATTGTCTAGGTTGGAAGGGACCTTTAAGAGCATCAAGTCCAACCATCAACCTAAGACTGCCAAAACCACCACTAAACCATGTCCCGAAGCACCACACCTACCTGTTTTTTAAAATACCTCCAGGGATGGCAACTCCACCTATTTCTGTCAGAGCCCTGAGGGGCCTGATTGCTCCTGCCCACACCTTGGGACTCCGTCCACCTTATTTACAGCCCAGGACCTGACTTCAGCCCCGCTGAGGCCCTTATTCAGCCTCCTGGGGCCATCATCCAGTGGTGCTGCAGCAGGTCCGGTCTCCAGCTCCCCATAGCCCTGCCCTGCCTGGCCCCAGGAAGGTTCCCCATGCCTGAGGCTGGGGTTCCCCACATGGCCCAGGGATCCCCTGCAGCCTCTGGCCCCCAGGGAGCTGCCGCCACACTGCACCCTGCCAGCCTGTGCTCTTACGAATACCCTAAAAGATAGATTCCCCCCTCCTTCAGGTTCATCTCAGGGAAGAGTTCATAGTTCCCTGTCCTTCTGAGACTTTTGTTTTATTGCATAATCCACTGAAATATAGTACCTGGAGACACTTGATACCTTCAAATGTGGTAATACCTCTGTTTTCCATTCCTCAGATCTAAAGATCCAGAACCTTTGAATGTACCCAGAATGCTCCTTTCAAGACTAACAATCCACAGTAAATGAAAATACTTTTAAAAGCATGTTTTTCTGATAGTTAGATATTATTACAAGCAAGGATTGAAAGCATTACCAAAATTAACTCTTAAATGGTGTTTTTCATTGGTGGTCTTTTAATGGTTTCCAGAAAATAAGGTAAGAGTAAACGTACAGGGAATAAAATTTTTTAATCTTGATAATTATAAGTAAGTACAATTATGCTAAACTGTATACCTATTCTGAGCGATACGTCTGAAGTACTGCATGTGCTGCTAAGTAGGGTGAAAATAGAAAGGAATAATTAAATAAGGGCATAAAGAAACTCTGAATGTTCACATTATGCTATTAGTCTGAACGGCTAAATCACAGGATATTTTAGAGGTAAAGAAAATAAGACAGATTTATTAATGTATTTCATACAAATAGTAGTAGACTCATTTACATGAATATGAGTATTTACTGAGTGTAAATGGCAACATTCCCTGAATTATATTTCATGCTACGGACGGAGTACCCGCCTGCACTAGGAACTCATCCACACATTATTTCACAAGTACTGGTAAAGACCCAGTATGTTTTCCTGTTTTTTTTCACCCGTCACAACATACAGATATGCTTCTTGTCAGAAGTCTACCAACTACTTAGTTTGGACTTTTAAAAAATACAAAATTGTCCATCAAAGCCTCCTAAAAAACTGTCCTGGTTTAAATGAACTCCTATAAAACCTGCAACCGGACTCACACTGTGCTGTTCCTCTGCCCTCTGCTAAGAAACGGGCCTTCTTGCGTCCCTTTTTATAAATACCTGACGTGACCTTCCCAGCTTATCCAGAGGGCTGACAGATCCAGGTGCATCAGAGAAGAGATGCAGCTTTTAGGTTTCTAGGGGATGCTAGGCTACCACGTTCCTCTTTGATGTACCAGCAAAGCTCCAGCTCAGATGTCATCCTCATAGATGTGGTCACCTGTAGATGTGCCTGTATGGAGGTTGTCACCAGGGCTGAAACAAGCCGAGTCATTGTGCATCTCTGCCAGCAGTCTATGAGTGCTCTTTGAATATTTTGGAGGATTATTTTATTCTGAGATTTTTAGTTTGCTTTTGGAAACACTCCTTAGCCGTGTCTTAGGGACTGTTCTTAACAGTATAGTTGACTTATCTCTGCAAGCAGACAATTGAAACATCTTGCTAAAGTCTCTTCTCTCTACAGTTTCTTGTTTAAGTTCTGTCTTAACGATTCCAATGCCTTTTTCTTTACTTTTTTCCAAGCTTCACACTAAAAAGTCCTCCAGCTGAGTTATGCCCCTTCATCATGGAATTCACACCCCACCCCCTCCACTGATGCAAACTTTGGAGAACAGCTCTATGGAGGATAACCTAAGTGCTGCCTCCAGAGCTAAGTGTGCTGTCCCTGCTTGTTATTGTAACATTGATATACATATCTTCCTTTCCTCATTTGTTATATCCTAATGTCATTAGGACAAGCCTGCAGCAAATTTAAAAGCTGGCTGCACAACCTCTTTGACGTCATTACAGAAAGGTCTCGACTGCAGACCCTGCATATACTGTCTGTGATATAGTGTATAAAAATCCGTGTCAGTGCTGGCTCTCGGGGAGCACTGGAAGTGATTCAACTGTCTGGAATGGGCAGATGGCTGCTATCAAAGTTTTATTATCACCATCATTATTATTACAGTGGTTTGTGACACATATTGAACTTTCAGACTGGTGTTAAAGCTTAAGTATTTGAGCAACACTCTGAAATTCAAATCCCTCAAATCCTTTCCAATCTGACTCCAAAAAGCGGGAGTAAGTTTAAAGCTAATTAGACAGATTGCTTGGTTCCACTTCCAACTTTCAGAATAATTATCTCAAAATTCTTGTTCTCATGTAAACGCAACTGTTAACTATTTTTAATTGACTTGATTTATTGCAGAACTTAAATTCAGTACATGTTGAATGTTCAGCAGGGTGGAAAGAAAATTTGAGTTAGTTAAGGGTGCATATGGATTGGATTGTCTACCATGGACTCTCTTTGGAAAAGCTTGTAGTTAACCTAGGCTACTAGATGCTGCCTGCTGGAGGCGTCCTCTATAACTAAGCATACTGAGGGATATAGGATTAATTGATACAGATTTCTTTTGAACAACTAATTTTGCAACACGAGTAGATTTGCTTGGACACTGTAAGAGTAACATCCTGGTTTTATGTTGTAGATGCTGCCCGCATTCTGTTGGGTATTTGGGCGTTTCACCTCTCTTGTGATACATCGCAGATGACAGAGGCTTTTTCTGAGTCATCGTGGTAGCGGCCCAGACTGGGTTATGTTTGCTGTCTGTCACTGCTTTGAACTTGTCTTTGGTTTTGTCTCTACTGATGTCCTGTAGCTCACCAGTGTGAGGAATACATAAACCACTGCTGCTCGTGCCATTGCCTTTCCATGCTTGTATTTAGTCAGTGACCTGGATGCAGTGGTGTTGGGTCTTGGATTCTTTCTTTGGGTCAAGTTTCCTATTTAACTTGATGTGCTCTTCACTATGTCTGCAACTGGCCTGTCAGCAGAAGTGCCCTTAGCAGAGATGAGTCACTGGCTTATTAATTTTCATTTCCAAGAGGGCACATTATTGTTGGACAGAACTGCTAGGTGGACATCTTCTCCTGTTTATTTTGCCTTCACCATCAACCTCTTTCCCCAACACTTGGTGATATATTAGGCAAGGTATCTAGCGGGCAAGCTTTCATTTATTGACTAAGAGCCAGTTTGTATCATGGTTATCTCCTCTTCCTGACATCATCTTCAGTACCTTCATAATGCCTTGGAGTCCCTTTCAGTGTCAGGTTCAGTGTCAGAAACCTTGTAATGCACTTGAAATTGCTCTTCTAGCCCAGGCTGGGTCTGGTATGCGCTTTCACAGAGACAAAGGGAAATAAAACCACTTTTCATTCCTCCTCTTCCTAAGTCTGGGTCTATTCTGTCTTCTGTAACAGAGTTGTGTATCCAGATAAGTATAACGGTAATTACATGCGTCATTTCACTACCCTTCCTCTATGATGCAGTTATGGAAAAGTCCATTGCAAATAGAAGTCTGATTTTGAAGAGGGTGAGAAGGGGGAAGGAAGATAGTTGTATTACCTGACTGACTAGAGCTGCTGTACTCTGCGTTCAGCACATACACTTATAAACAATACCAAACAAAGTTTTCCGCTAAACTAGCTTTCCTCGGGTATTGATTGCCACCAGTGACAGAAGCCGCAGTCTGTACTGGATCTAGAGGCCAGCTTCCAGTGATGTGGTTTTGAGGAACATGAACAGAGCCAGTCTGAGCTCCAGAAAACCAATTGCAGGGATTTCCCTTCCAGTTTGTTACCATCAGAAATGGTGGCAGCGGTGGGGCATTATAGGGCGTTACCCCACTGCTTGTCAGCTAAGTGTCTTTTTCCAGAAGAGTAGGGTCAATCCCTCCACAGCTGTTTGGACTGTGTCACCTGTGACCAGATACAGCTGAGCTGCTAGAAATTTAATGTAAGGAAGGACTAGTGATTGCCACGAATGTTTCTTTTTCCTCTGTCATAACCATCTGGAAAGTCACTTCTCTTTGTAACTGGCTTTCGGCAAAATCAGTTGTGTAACTCAGCGGTGCCAGAGATCATCTCCTTCTGTTGTTCAGGGAAACTCACTGTGCCTCAGCCTTGTTCCTCCCCTTTGCTGCCTGCAGAGCATGGCTGTGTAGCGGAGGTCACAAGCATCCCAAATCTCGAACCGGGAAGGAAAAGGAACTGTATGTAACTCGCTATTCCAGACGTGACTGCTCTCAGATTATCACTGTGTCTTATCGCGGTACATTGAAGTGGAATGGAATCTCCTGAGAGATTTAAATAACCCAATCACCGAACGAAGGTGAGTTTAGTGAGCCTATGTCTGTCTTGTTTTTAATTAATTTCCATAGCAACCTTAAACGGTCTGTCCATGGAGCAGTGTCTGTATCGCCTGAAGTTTTTCTCAAAATCTACTCCCACTTGATAGCAGGCAAAAAATACTTATTGCTGACATCTTTCATACACATTCTCTTGTCTTCCCCCAACAATTAACGTGACAGATAGGGGCACAGAGAGATAGAGTGGCACATGTAGACTAATTTATACAGTGCTTAGAGTTCAGTGGACAGCATACTAAGATATGTATCCTCTCTCCTACACCCTCACCTAAGATACTCAGCCTGACTTACTGGCATCCCTACCATGGCAGCTTGGTTGCGCAAGCATAAGCTACTTGTCAGATGTGTACCTGACCGTGCTTTCAGAGGACAATGAGGCTGCAAGGAGATTTGCATTCAAAACCAGTTAATGATGAGATGAAACCACATAAGAAGAATTGACTTACAAGGATCAATTAACTCGCATTAAGTTGTGTAATGTTGCAACTGGCTTGCTAACCACACCCAAGCTAGCTCATTAGCAGCTAATTCAGGAAACTCCTCGCCCATTTCTGGGACAGCCAGCTTTTGACACGTCTTCATAGGATCTGCACAGGTGTGGCCAGTTTTCCACACCCCCTGAGCTGCATGCCCAAGCCTTCTTCCAATCAAGACCACAGACAGGTATTTCTTGAGCTATGAGGACGGTGATCCGGAGGAGACTTTCACAAGCAAGACACGGTGTTAACTCCTGAGAGGTCCCATCACTGCATCTTGGGGCTGTGTCTGGTGTGCAGCTGAGTCCCACAGCAGGCTGGCAATGTCTGCCTTGGCAGCTCCTTCTGGCCCACTTGCCCTCGTAGCTGGGGGTGTGGATTGCCAAAATGGTGCTGCTCTGAGTCATGGCAAAGCCATGCTTAGACTGCTCATAGAAAGCATCTGGTTTGGCAGCAGTAGCTGTCCCTCCTAGACAAAAGAGATGTCCCAGTGAATACAGAAGTGAATGAAGAGGGAATTACTTTCTGCAGGAGTCGTTATCTGTCCCAGGCAGGTTAGCTCGTACCCCAGCCATATCCAGCAAGTGGTACCACTCTGCGGGACTCCTGAATTCCAGCCCTCAGTCAGCATCCTGTTTCTTGATCACTCGTTCATCTCCAAAGGCCGCTATGGTGGGCTGGAACCAGGACAGACCATTCAGATTAATCCAGCTGTGAGCCTGGAGTCTACCCCGTCTGAGTTAAGTGTGTCCTTGAAATAGGTTTGGCCCAGATCAAAGGGAAATACAGCAGAGTTTGCATATTTTGCTATAGGATTAGAATCAGAGAAATCTGAACAAAAACAGACCAAGAGTTTTTTTTTGTATGTTTGGATTTTTATTTTATCACAGAAAACCTGACAGACCGCTTCTTTCCTATTGCTTTAAAAAACATTGGCACTTGACCCAATTTCTTCTCAGGTTTACCTACGTACAGCATTTTCTGTAGCTCAGGAGATCACGTCAGCTGCCGACAAGAAGAAAAAAGCATTAGCCTCAAAAATTAGAATATGATCTCTGTGTTTAGCTGGCAACCATGCTCTAAAAGCCACAACAGTCACGACACAGGGTCAATTGTGAGAGACGCTTCATATTCTCAGGCCTGTTCATATAAAGAAAATCATTCCTTTATGAACAATGAAAATATGTGTGCATGTGTGATAGGTGAGGTAGCGTTTTAGGGAAGGGGGAGAGAGAGCAGGGAAAGGAAGGCAGCAATGAGGTGGTCAGGAAGGTGGGAAACACTGTTTTTCTGTAACAAAATAGTAGATGTTTAAGTTGGAGGTCAGTATTTCATAGTTATCTAATTTCATGGATATATAACAAATAGTATTTTTGTAGATGCTAGAAATATGTCCTTGCATACTTTTAAAAACCCCATAAAACAAACAATAATGGGATTTTAACTTACTTGATTTACTGGGGCTTTACTGTTGAAAGGACCCCAAAGACCAAGGGATGACCTGACGTTTGAAAGAGAGAGATGAATGTGACATCCAGTGTATGGACATCAGTTTCCATTTGAGATCACTTGGCTGCAGCACGCAAAAGAACTTTTTCATCAGTTATTGCTCAGTTAGAATTTAAGACTATGGAAAAAAAAGGGCAAAAATGACTGTGAAACAGAGTCTCAAGATACGAATAGATTTTTGGCCATCTTGGTTTCCTGATCCTCTGTACTCTACACACAATACTGTGGCCAGAACAAGCTACTGTAGATGTGAGAAGAAAATGCACATCATCCTGATCTAAAGCACATGTCTCAACCACTCCATCTTTCCTCAGAATTTAGCCAGTGGTAACACATTAAAACACTTACGAGTCCATTCAGCACAGGGCTGTGTTACATATGTATTCTGGCCTATTCATTAAAATTCATGAGTAGCAGTGCCTTAAATTTGCCTACTACAAGGATTTTTTTGTTTGGATAGTCCAGACAGGCTCATAAAAGCCACCAGTGCTTTATATTCTAGATCCAACTCTGCAACAATAAAGCTCCTTAAAATTACATATATACGGAAATAAACTAAATGCCACAACATAAAGAAAACTGTCAAAGCCCCACACTGTATTCTTAAACTGCCAGCTTAATCATTCTCTGTAAGGTTACTGTCTGTGCACTGGCTGAATTAAAACAGGTCTTATATTTCATGGCTAGAATTCCAGTCAAAGTGGAGCATGATACGCAAATATTTTCCTCTCCATTGAAGGCTTTATACATAGCCTCAAAATTAATCATTTTTGGAAAGGGTTTTTTTTTTTTTTTTGAAGAAAGGTAGCATGAATAAGTGCTTAAACTAGGCTAGCAGGATATATAATAGACTGCCACTAATCCTTTTAGCTAATCCACCTATTTTATTATTCTCACCTGAGAGGTCATCTTTTTTCTTCACTTCTCATGGAAGGTTTAATGTTGGATTTGCACATTCTACAAAAGACTTAACCATGTGTATAACCTAACAAATATGTGTAATCCTGCTGATGTGATAACCACTGTGAATGAAGCTTGGGACCTTGTGGCAGAGAACCACCTGTGACAGCTTCAGAGTGCGTCTGCCGGCAGGTTTAGCTCTAGAAAGCCTTTGCTTTTAAAATAGTTTGTTTTTAGAAATGGGGTACAGAGTACTTACTGGAACAAAGTAACTAACTAATGAACCTGTCTAATTAATTAAGACAAGAATAGACAATATGAATTTCCCAGCTAAAAATTACAATTGTAAAAAAATGGAAGAATCATTGAGTCCTGGATTATGGAAGTGGTAATGGTGCAGAGCTCGGTGTGTGCTACCTGCTTGGGTGCTTACCCAGCATCTCAGGCAGGCCTGGGGGCTGCGTTTGAGTTCTTCATCTCTTCAGCCACATGAAGAGCACTCGACCTGGGCTGTTGATTTTCAAGGTGGTAGCTTCGCAGGGGTGGTTGCAGTGGTTCCCAGCAGTAGGTGCCCATGGAATTTCTTCTAGATACTCCTTCAGACAGGAAATCTGAACGTGACTTGTAGCAACTCCTGAGTGTCTGCAATTTGCTTTTTGACTTATCAACATAATTTGTGATTTTCAGTTAATAATCCCTGGACCCCAGTAGTTCAACGCATGTCCCATTCAGCCTCATCCTTGTTGGGAGGATTACAGTAACCTCTGGCAGTTGGCAGTTACTTCCCAATAAGTGGGAGGCTGGGAGTGATGACTTCTGTAGCTGCCCCAATGCCAAATGTGATGCAATGGGTTGAAGCTAGTTTGAGAACATCTGTGAGCTGCACTTGAGGAAATTGACAGCTCCGCAGGTATCTGCTTGGAAGCGCAGCTAAAATCATGCTGTTCCACTGGGGGAGTCCTAAATGAGATGTGGTATTAGATTTAGCGTCAGATGATATTATTTAATTTAATAAGATAGGCTAGAGGAGGAAAAATCCCTCATTTTTATAGCTACATGAAAGAAAAGGTAAGCCAGACTTAACAAGATTTCCCGAGCTGTATGCTTTTCTTCAACTGTTTAAAAAACAAAGCAATGGACTCTGTGCGGAGATGTAGCACAAAATCTCATTTTCTCTTTCCTTTTCCTTTCCCACCTGGACTTTGAAAATAGCAGGGCATTCTATAGGCAAATTGACTGCAACACAAATAAGTTCATGTAAACATAAAATATTAGAAAAACCTGGTCTTTCTGTAACTTTCTTGCATGCTGTAGCCAGAGAAGATGGCAGAGAAAAGGTGTGTCTCTCTGAGTTTTGTCACCTTGGGATGATCTGGAGCCTTTCCCTTCTCACAGGTCTGATGCTTGTTCTTCCCCATTCCCACTCTCCCTGTTCCCCTGTTTACTATGCCCTGCCTTATCACTGCTAGCGTAGGCTTTCAATGTGAACGAATCTTTGACCGACCTTCCTCATACCTTTTGCTGTGGCATACACAGTTCTGTCAGGTCTGAAGTGGTTCACGGCTTTTACTTGTTTACATAGCTCCAGTGTGAAGATTAATCTGTGAAAGTCCTCAGAGCATCCTGAGTGAACGCAGGAGTTCAGCTCCTGCTTCAGGACTCTTTATAATTGATATATTCTGGAAGAAAAAAGGTGGTTTTTTTTTCTTGCAGGCTATCTGGGAAAGTCTTACTTTCTCACAGTAAATATTAGAGTACCTTTCATTTTTGACCAGTCAGGCGGCTTACTGACAGGACTAGGGTTTCTGGTGTATGTAGTAAACTCAGTCTGAAACTCATACCCTGTCCATCACATTGTTATTACAAGCATAAATTTAAATAATATATATCTGTTTCAAATAAGTTGCATAGTTATGCTCTTGCCTTGCTTTTCTGCAGCATCTGGGATCCATCAAATCACTATACAGCTGGTTAGATGCAAAACACGTTTCTGTACTCAGTGCCTGTATTTTCTGTTTCTGTGAATTTTTGGTGTTTTTTTCTCTTTGTTTTAAATAAGCAAAATTTTAAAACTCTATATTTGGACTGTATGGACAGTTTAGTTTGGTAACTTCCATCATCCTAACTAAATTTCTATTATGGAGAGAATTAGATACATTTTATAATTTGAATCCAGCATTAATTTGAATCATTATGAGAAGCAACAGGTAGTGTAACTTCTCATACGTATAAATAGATATGCAAACACAAATTAACATTATTCTGTACATGCGTTATTGGAAATAAGCTTTATTTATGCTTAGAAGTATAGCATCATGAGTTTTAATGTTATGGTTTTAATGTTATGACTTTTTTTTTAATGTCTTTTTTTTTTTTTCAAATTAGAGGAGCTAATTGGAGAGAAGAGTTTGTCTCAGAAGATGAACCAGATGGTGACCAGGCCAACAGGGACATGTACTCCTTCACCCTGCCTGCCCTCCCTCAGACTGAAAGTAATACATCTGCACTAGTAATGCCAACTTCCATGACCTCAGTATTGAATGATGTTTTTCTTACAGTCTTACCATTTTTTCAATCCCATAATTTTTTGAAGCCCTACTCATAATTTTGGAATAGCTGAGGTTAGCAAAATGGCGTGTCATCGGGGGTAGTGACTATAGAAGGTGTCGGAAGTCCAAGTTGTTTTGAGAACATAGGAAAGGCTTTCTTGCTTTCTGCCCTTTATAATGCTTTTTGCGTTGACGGTCTTTCCTAGAACAGTTCAGGTGTTTCAGTCAAGGGATAAAAAATGTCCTCTTTCACTGGCTGCAGTACCAAACATTCTACTTGTCCTTGTATTCATGAAACAAGTCTGGTTGTCTCACTGCTGGTGAAAGACTTAAGGAATCTTTCACCGATTATGAGCTTCATGAATCAATGCTCTGCCTTCTTTGTGTCATGAACCATCAGGCTAATAACATTGCTTCTGAGCACTGTGGTAATGAAGCTTATGTAACTTTATGATAAGGGATGCATTGGCCATCAAGAAGATTACATGGTTTAGGAGAGTCTTAGACGAGCTTGGCAGGCAGAATCTCAACTCCTAAAGGCAGTTTGCTGTGGGATCACGTGGCATTTGTGCATGGATGTGTTTGTTGACAAATGTGACATAAAGAAATTTAGGAGGAAAAAGAAACCACATTTTCTTAAAGCGTTTTAGATCACTTTGTGGTCTAACCACATGCTCAAAAACTTCCTGGGCTGGAAACAGTCTCCAGATGACCTACAGGCTTTAAAACTTACCAAAACAAAAAGTTTTCTACCACAAAAGCATTCCAATGGTTGTGCTTTGGTAGAAAATAGTTTCTCATCATACGCTTTAATACAGAAAAATATTCAGTTTCCTTGTCACCTTTTCTTCTTCTGCATAAAATATAAACTTGTTATAGTTTAACATAGCTTTTGGCTTAAGGGATGGCTTTGTATACACAGCAATAAATTGGGGTGTACTGTAAAACTTTTCGGTAACCTGCCAAATTATCTCGAATGTCAGCCAGGCACAAGTGTTTTTCTTGGCATCAATTTCAATAGCATTTAAACTGCATAATGCACAGTTCTAACATCTCTTTTGTAGAAACAGCAATTTCACTGGAAAACTTTGATCCACTGGGAATCTGGGGAATAATTGACCACCATGTCCAACAGTAATTTCAATTTCAACAATCTAATTTATCCATGATTTCAGTGGGGTTTTGAGCTAGGGGATTTATCGTTGAGGCTAACGTGGGTAGAGGTTGGGGTTTTTTTTTTTCTGATCTTTGCCCTGCATGCCTTCTTTTACAAGCTCCTACACTGTGAGGGCATAGACACTCCCACTGTGAAAGACTTCATTGTACATTTCCTTGGGATTTGGGGTTTCTTTGAACATGCTGAATTGTACAGGTTATTTTTCTCCTTTATACTGTTAAGTGTTTCTGCACCATAGTTGGGTGTAAAGGCACCTCATTTAGACTTACCTGGCTTTCAACCCTTGGAATTGATAATCTAGAGCTCTGCACAGCCTATATAAGCTGCTGAAGAAACTTGGCTCTATGCTCCCAGGGCTACATTGTTATCGATACTGGAAGCAGCTGGTTTAAATCCAGTTCGGGAGTGTTCCCATGAACTATTCACACCTTTCAGTACAGGGTAATATGCTCTTAACAAGTTAAATGTTTACTGAAATCCAAGCTAATGTTTAGAGCCAGATTCTTCCCCGTAGTCCTCTCAGTCCTCTTGGTAGTTCAAAAGGACCTTAAATGGGATGTGTGTTACATTCGTATGGACCTATGCAATACAGAGGCAGGAGTAAAGAGTCAAAGTTTAAAGCTTCTTAGCTTAAGATTGTAGAAGTATTCCCTGCTTATAAGTACACTTGTGCATCTGAAGCTTATATACACACAAGTCTTTGAGAACTGTGGTCACAGTTGCTAATGCACTGCACCCCTTCCTTACCTCTTTACCCAGTAAGGAGTCGATCTTGTCTCTGCTCATCTGAGAAAATAAACATACGGCATCCTTCAAGCCAGGTCCCTCCAGTCACAAGTTACATTGTATAATGTGTGTGTTTTTCACCAACTGACCAGGGATCAGCCTGAAATTGTGTTCATCTCTCTTCTGGTCAGTAATTGTAGTCATTCTGAAGGACATATCTTTATGTGCATCAAAGATCTTTAGCTACCTCAGTTTTATCTGTGGCTCATGAAGCAGACATGTCTGCTCCTAAAAAGAAAACTTTTTGGGCAAAACCTGTAGGTTAACCTCAAATAGTTCAACAGAGGGCCTCAATTTTTCTGTGAAGACGAATATGAATGATCTAAAATAAAAAACATGGTCAGTTTCAAGGTAAAAAAGGAGCTAACTGTTTTTCAATCTTCTTCAACCTGACAACTTTTAAAATTTATGTTGATGGTGGAGGTAGAAACCAGCAGAATTTAGACCAGCTGGCAGCATATTTTTTAATTACTTGTGACTATTTTGTATTCCTTAGAAATAGTCTGCAGACTGCCAGAGTTGAACATCATTGTGTTAGAACTCTGACTGAGAGGTCTGGCTCTTGCGGTCCATGTTGGTCTCTGCAGGAGTCAGCCCCGGCTTCTTGTTAGCTATATGTGCTTTGTTTAAGCTTACCGATCTGTAGAGCTGGGATACTTAGCTACCCCCTTCTAAGAGACGTTGTTAAGCATCTTTATTAGAGAAACACTGGCATCTTTCAGAGTAAAAGGCCCAATACATTAAAAATTAAGTAGAAGTGATTTGTTTAATAAAGCAAATAAAACTGAATTCGAGGTTTGAAAAAATGTAGTAGTGGGACAATTTATACCTGACCCATGTATTCCTGACACTTGCAATCCTGCAAGGTGAACTGAGCACTTAAGTAAAGGATTCTTGTAGTGCCTTTTTAGATACTTAACAGCAAAACATCCGAAGATGCTTCCTAAAGTATCATTTTTTTCCTTATTGAAGCATCATTTTTTTCCTTATTGAAGCAACACACATATTCAAAATATTGCCTTGACTGTGGAAAAATATGTTAATCACATTTCCATATTGCAAATTTCCCTGAACTTTGTATCAGTTCTGACCAGCTGTACTGCTGTGCCCTCTAAAAGTTGGACTATAATAAGGTCTCGGGAAAGAGCATGCCTTCAGTACACGCTTATGTCTGTGGTATGAGGTCCTGCCTTCTGCTCCCAGCCTCCCTGGCTTTCAGATCTATTGCACATAACACCTCTGTGGTTCTGCTGACGTCTTTGCCTGAACTTTGTGGTGTGTTTTTTATACACTTTGTTATAGCCGAAAACAATAGACGTTTGTGTTGGTTTAGAATTAAGTGTACAATTAACTGCTCTCTCCAACAAGATAAACGCTACTGATTAACTATTTCTTTCTGTGTAAAGATAAATCACTATAACCAATTCCTGATTCTTTGTGCTGTGTAATAATCAGCCTGAATACTGAGTTACACAAAATAGAGCAAACAATCATGTCCCCTCTCCCACTTTCCTTTTTTTTAAATGAAAAATGTGATAAGTGAATTAGAGGCTACATTTAAAAACTTCATCTTTTTAGAGTTTTATTTCACTAAGCAGATTCTATACGACTTAGGAATGAATGGGAGAAGCGTATTGACAGCAATCCAGTTTGTCAGACTGGTCTTAGTAAGAATTTCTGTGCTAATTATTCTGACGGTGCTACAAGTTCACGTTTTCTACCCAGAAATCTATAGACTGTTAAGGTCTGTTGCTTTTGCCTCATCATAGAAAATCTTCTATGAAGACGGAAGGTGTGTATCATTCTGCATAGTCACTGTTTGGAATGGCATTGCTTCAAAATCCCTCATGTGATCCGACGCTTTGGGATTGCTAAAGAATTACCTAATGCAAACTAATAAGGTCTTTGAAAAACTGATAGTTCCATTCTAAACATTTTATACCGGGAAACTACTGTGCCCTCGTGTCATTTTTTTCTATCTTTGACAAAGCAGTAGTTCGAGTTTAGTGCTTATCTCCTGTGTGAATTGATGAGCAGTACATTTGGGTTTATATCGCCTTGTGTAAATCAAATCAACATAAAACTAATGGGAAATCCCTGAACACGGTTCCCTTCTGTCATTGTGATGTGTTTCCTGCACCCTGAATTTTTATAGTATGTGAAATATGAAGGAGATATGCAACATACAGCGGGTTTCAGTATCACCTGAAGCAGAAACTATGGAGTGACTGATACAGAGCTTGCACTCCTTGATATAGCAGTCTCAATAACTTGCCATGCACTGTTTCTTTTCATATGCCTGTCTCTTTGTCATACCATTCATGTTCATACTAAGGAAATTCCAATGAAAAAAGCATCATTTATCTTCTCTTCAGTTTTTCTGCAACGTGATTAAATGTGATTTTTCTCTAAGTAATACATGTTGCTTAGAAAGACACACAACTCTCTTTATGTTGCCATTGATTTCAAAAACGATAAGGCCTTTTATTGAATCCACCACAGACTTGGAACTTCTGATATATAACACACACCCTTGAGTTCATAAAGGGTCAAATACACTCCTGTGCAGTGGGTTAGCACAAATCTTATCACTGTGTAAGTGCCTCATAAATCTTGAAAACAGGAATTTTCTCTTTATGGGGATAAATTTTGCCTAACTCAAAGTATACCTTGTAGTGAATGTAGGTGTTTGGAAAGGTCACCGAACTTTGATTACAGTTAAGAAGTTGAGAACAGTGCAGGTATGGATATTGCAATCCAATCTATTAATCAGTGATCACAATGTGGATTTATTCATGAAGTTCAAAAGATAGGTGTGTCTTACTAGACTAGACACTAGGTGTTCCTGAATGCCTAGTGCAAACTTGCCATTGTTTTGTGCATAGTTGGGGTGAGTCACTTAACTCCTGTAGGTATGAAAAATGTACAATAGTATGCATAAAAATATTTTCTTTGTACCTAACATGGCAGCAGATATTAATTAGTTAATACATCTGCAGCTTTATAGGGTATAAGTAATACACAAAAGCAGCTCCTATGGAGTTCTTTTCTAAAAGCATAGAAAGCCATGTCTACTTTGGATGAATCTTATTTTCTCCATGTCAGCGTTTTTAATCTTAAAGGGCTGGAATTCAAGCTGTGTTTATGGATTATGACTGGTCACAATCTGTAAGACTTGTATATCCCTGACTATGCAAACCTAATTCTGATCCTATGTTTCTAGAGAAACTGCTTGTGGAAGCAAGATTCAAAATTTGTTTTCCATTAGTAGTTAAGCTTGAGATTAAAATTTACACTAATGAAATTCAGATGCACAATTTTAATTACAAGCTGACTATAGGAGGATCACCAAGATGGCTGGAAAAAACATGTCAGGAAGTATTTACAGAAAATAATGAGGTATCACTTACCTGGGTCTAACAGACAATTTAGAACAAAAATGTATTGTCATTGATTTTATTACTCTCCCCTATCATCTGGTGGCTTTGTTTTTGATTGTTTGGTTTTTTTTTTGAGGCTGTATTTATTTACATTCAAGCTAATCTGGATTCATAGAACCACAAAATCATTAAGGTTGGAAAGGATGTCTTCAGATCATCTCACCCCAAACCCCTACTCAAGCAGGGTCACCTAGAGCAAGTTGCCCAGGACCATGCCCAGTCAGGTTTTCAGTATCTCCAAGGATGGAGACTTCACAGACACTTTGGACAACATAGTCCAGTATTTGATCACTCTCACAGTAAAAAAGTGGTTTCTTGTATTAAGATGGAATTGCCCGTGATCCCATCACTGGGCTCTACTGAGAAGCAGACTGGCTTAATCTTCTTAATTCCATCTACTGGTGCCTGGGGTTACTCCTCCCCAGGTGTAGGATTTGGCACTTCCCTGTGTTGAACTTCATGAGATGCCTGTTGGCCTGTTTCTCCAGCCTGTCCAGATCCCTCTGAACAGCAACATAACCATCTTGTGTGTGACTTGCTCCTCTACTTTTCATATAATTTGAAAATTCACTGAGGGTGTACTCTGTCCCATTGTCCAGGTCATTAAAGTAAGGACACAGTATTGACCCCTGAGATACACCACTAGTGATTGGTTTGCATCTGGGCTTTCTGTGGCTGATTGCGCTCTTCTGGGCATAGCTGTTCAGCCAGTTTTCGATCCACCTCACTGCCCCTTATCTAACCTCTAGTTCATCAGTTTGGCTGTGGGTATGTTATAGGAGAGAGCGTAAAAAGCCTTGCTAAAGTCAAAGTAAACACCACCCATTGCTCTCCTGTCATCCACCAAGCTAGTCTATCGGGTTGGTCAGGCATGATTTTCCCTTTGTAACTCCATGCTGACTGCTGCTGATAACATTTATGTCCTTTGTGTGTCTGAAAATTGTTTCCAGGATTATTTGGTCCATCACCTTCACAGGGATGGAGAAGATGGCTGTCCAGCTTGTTGTTCCTTGGATCCTCCTTGCCCTTGTTGAAGATAGAGATGGCATTCCTCAGGAACCTCTTCCAATTGCCATAACCTTTCTAAGATAATCAAGCAGTGACATCAACCGGCTCCCTCGGCTCTCATGGCTGCATCCCATCAGGTCCCATGTACTTGTGTATACCGTTTGTTTGAGCGTTTCCTAACCTCCTCAACTGAGGGTAAGTCTTTCTTGCTCCAGAAATAAGCCCATTAAAATCAAGATAGAGCAGCATACAGCCAGTAGTATTGAGCCCTTTGATTTAATCTAATGGTGCTTTCTGAATTTTTTTTTCCCATCACAGCAATCCTGGCAGGTGCTGAGCATCCAAAATTCATCTGGCAGTTTCTTGGCATCTGAGTTCTCAATACAATTTTGTAGGATCAGCCTCTCCAGAATTGTTCATGAATTTCATGGATAAACTTGAGAAATGAATCTTGTAGATATGACATACATTTTGTTTGTTATTTTAGGCCACTTTATAGTTGATCTGATCTTCAAGGTCAGTGTTCTTGTCTCTTTTTTAGGATAAACAAATCTGTACCCTTCTTTGACCAGGACATCACATCTTGAAAGTATGTGTGACAGAGCTGCAGTTTACATTACATCTGTTTCAACAGTTGGTTCTCATAGCCAATAAGAAAGGAGCATAGTGTTGTTCCCTGACTGGATTTATGACCGTGCCTTCATCATTTCTGTAATTCTTTATTGCAGCAATGTCCTGGGAAAGTTTTTATCTGACTAGGGTAGGTGATAACACAGTGGTCACACCAATGTGAAAAAATGGCAATGTTAACATATAATTAGCAGGGTTTGCAAGCTGCTGTTTTCCCTCTGTACCGTGTTTGTGTTCTTTACCAAGAACCTTCACATTGAAGGATGTTCTTACACTATTCTAAAATTTCCATGCTAGGCCTTTAACAGAAAGAATTACTTATCCGGGCAATTTGCATATTTCTCAATATGTTTATATTGCAGGTTTTGTTTGCGATATTTTTGTGTTTGGTTTTGTGAATATTCTCTCACTCTTCAGTTAGTCCATTATGACTTTCTGGAGTTTTCCCATTATATGGACCAAAAAGAGGCTAAAATCTTGGTTAGTAAACAGAAATTCTGGTAGGAAATGAAAAATTTTAGAAATTCCCCAAATGACAAGAAGTCTGAAAAATTTCAGATTTCATTGTGATTCATTGTTTAAACATAGTATTGAATGTAGTGTAATATTATTTAAAATAGTGGTGGCACAAAAGGAATCAAAATGGCAAAATTCATACTATGTGCTTTCTTTAGAAAAGCCAAATAGAGATACCAAACCGTAAGAAACTGTAATGTTTCATTTGAACATTTTTTTTCTGTTGAAAATATATTAGAATTGACATATTATTTTAATTTTACTAATTTCTCCTTGGAAAACGGATCCTTTTTTATCATCATTATTATTTTATCAGTAGCAGCTTTTGCCCAGGTTTTGGCATGATTTTTGTGTGTTCTGTTCAGTGAGCAAGAAAAGATAGGAAAAATTCTCTGTATTTACAGGGCGTTTCATCCTGTCTCTGTAGTCTGTTCTTCCCCACTTCTCTCAGCTGTTTAAAAGAAATTCTAGATATGTTAACAGAAGGTCATTTCTATGGGAGACTCTGCTGGGAAGGGCTGGCAACCTAAACAAAAAAGAGAAGGAGGGGAAGAAGCACTAATATGACCATTTTACTAATGGAGTTATGATAAACACACTAAAGTCACCGCTTAACCCTGTGACAGAGCCAGAAAGTGAACCCTGCGACCCAGTCCCTGGCTTTAGCAAAATAATACCATCTTTTAATAAGGAACTTTGCCATAGGTGGCAGTGAGTGAAAACCAGTAAAAACTGAACAACTTGCTCTTTATTTCTTTTTGATGGCTTCCATCTTACACCTGTAGCATCAATAATGAAATATACTTGTGACCTTTATATTGAATAAAGCTGTTGCCTCAGCCATACGTAATCTCTTTATCATTTAGGACCATTTTATTTCATTATTAAGACACCTGTGTGTTCTATGTGCTATAGTACGTTTGGGGTTTTTCCCCCCACACAAACATTCCTGGTCCCGGTCTGGCAAAAGTAATTAATGAAACGCTGGCCTCTACTTCACATTGTAAAGAGGTTTACTACTCTACTTTAGAAAGTTACCACTGTAGTGAAGCAATGAGAACTTCCGTCTATTATTCTTAAACTGCAGGAGGCTAAATAATCTATTGCATTATAAACAGCACACATACACACAGATATTCACATACACTGCAAAAGAATTCATGCTTTGTCTGGAGTAAAATGAAGTCCCAGAGGTAATTTCTGTACTGTGTGGGAAATAATGTCTCCTGCAGGAAATTTATAGCCATGATTGTTTAAAAGAAATGAAAAATATAGTGTTAAACGTTTTTAACAAAAGCATTCAATTGTTTCATATTTTTCAGCTGACTCCTACCACTGCCAATTTATAGAAGTTATAAATCCTGGACAAAGTTTTAGGTCACTTCATAGGAACTCGTGTGACTAACTCCAATATATTGTTTTGGTCACATTATAAAATGATTTATTGAATATGCATTTAACTTGAATTCATTGCTGGCCTACATGGAAAATAACAGACTTTATACCAAAGTTCAGAAAAAGCCATTTGGGAATAGCATTAGAAGATACCAGAAATAATTGCTGAAATAAGGGTCTTTGCCACCCTTATTTAGATGTAACTGAATGCTATAGGTGCGATGACGAAATAGGGAAAAGTCTGTCATTATAAATCCTGAGGCATCCATGCAGTTCTTGTCCTGGGCTGGGCCAACCTCCTTGTATGACCCTGCTGTGGTTGGGCAGGAGGCTTGAAAGGTGGTCAGGCATGATAATAGTTATATGGTCCCTTGCATGCTCTTCCTTATAGAAACCGCCATTGGCGTGCTTAGCTTAATGGGTTTTCTCGTATATTATGATGAATTTAAAATACAGCTAAGCATTATCTTCATCTGTATAGAAAAGTGGAAACTCTGCAATGAAATTCAAGTTTCTACTCATTTTCTTTAATCAGAACTGTGCATGATGACTTTTTTTTTTTTTACCTGAAAAGAAGAGGGTGGTTTCCCAACCTGACTGGTATCTGAAAAAAATTCGAAATAATCCATTAGGACATGTCTTTTCCTCTTCTTATCCCAGAGTCCTTAGCACACTTGCCCTGAGGTGGATCAAAACCCACTCTCTTACCTCCACTATCCTTCCCCTTTCCAGCTGTCTTTCCCTTCTGAGATGTCTGACAATGTTTCTTTGGCGTTTTGGGCGCTTATCAGCAGATGCACTATTTCCCATTTGTTTTAGCTTCTCTGTCAGTAAAAGGAGTGTACAACCAGCTTGCCTGTTCCGCAACAGCTGTGAACCAAACCTCATGTTCATAAAGCACATTTAGCTTGGTACGTGCTAATGTCAGATAAGGGTACATTAGTGATTGTTATTTCTTTGGATTAATTGATAATAGGAATAATTGAAGGTGAAGATTAAATTTAACCCTTTGGACTTATGTAGATTTGAGAGACAGTATTATTTTCATCTTTCTGTTGTGATGAATTTTATCCCTGAGGAAAAAAAAAAAAAATTCCAGCAGTAACACTGGAGAGAAATGTTGTAAAATGCAGGGGGAAAAAAAAGTCCTACATGCTCTTTAGATCCTCTGTCCCTTCCTCCTCAAGTCTGAATCCACTTTTCCTGTATATGAAACTGCCATTAAAGTACGAATGGGTGAAGACACTTATGGTCTTGTAGTCTCCATTTAAGGGATGCTGAGAGTCAGAGAGAAACACTGAATTGCTTGTCTAGTGATGAGCCAAAGCTATCATTCACTGCCTGGGTTTTGGACCGGGCAAGGGGTTTATTTTAACTCTGTACTTGTACAGGTTCCTTACAGTATCTTTTTTACTGTGTTTAAATCCCTTGCTGTTATCCAAGTACCTCAGTGAGGCCCAGAGCAGCTTTTCTGGGGGGGCTTTGCGGAGAGCTGGGAAGCGTAGATAGATGATGCAGACAAAACCAGGTATTGCCCTGCAAAATATCTATCCAAGAGATCCTAACCTCTCTTGTTTAGTTAAACTAATAATTTAAAGATAACCATCAGGCATTCTTCAGCAACCCCCTCACTGAAACAATTGCATGTTTCATAGTTTCCAAAAGTCAGCAGATTTATGATTTAAAGAAAAACACCCTATCACATTCAACAGCTTGCAAAAATAAACTTCCTCCCAAATTTGACATTCCCTGATCATGGTGTAAGCTTTTTTAAAGGGAAATTACTGCATAAGACCTTTGTAACAGCTTAGCTGAAAGTTGCTTGTTGTCTCAGTGAAATGTTCACACCGAGTACCTACTTCTGTTTGCTCTTGTAATGCACTTAAGCTATGCCTGCTCGCAGCACTAAATGCAGCTCATGGCAAATAGGTTGTGTAAAAGCTGACCTTTAGCAAAGAGGAAATAATCTTGAGCCCTTGAAGACTTAGAAACTTCCGTAGAAATTAATCATCACTTCTCTAGTAGCTCACCAGGCCTTCTGGGGTTGGCCTGTGCTTTTGGGACTTAGCCCTAACCTCACAGGGTGACGGCTCTTCCCACGTGCCACTCTTGCTCTTGAGAAAAGTAACTGTGAGCAGTTCTGGAAAAGGGGCAGATATTTTTTCTCTCCAGGTACCCAATCCAGTCTCCCAGGTGGGAGTATCTCCATGACACTCTCATTTTTTTTACCCGATGGTTGAAAGTCATGTGAGGAAAATTCAGCACTAGACGCAGCCCAGTATCTGGTTAAAGCTAGTATGTAAAGTTAATAGGGTCTTTACTGTCTTTTGACTCTTCCTTATTAAAAAGAGATATGCTCTCTTCTTTGCGTAAATAATCTTCATTTGCTTAATGCATGTATTTGTCAGTTATGGTCCCAATGTTTCCCTGCCCCTTAGGGAGTTAAGTCTACTTCAATCAAAAGATGGCAGCAATGTTTGAACTTGCTCATACAGACTGGGCTAAAAATAACAGCATAAACAAAAATGCTTTCAGTTGCTCAGCAAATCATAGCCCATAGAATGCTGCATACTACTTGGGAATATAACCACAGTAAAATCAGGAAGCTAGGAGATCTCTCAGAAAACATAACTGGACTCTATTTCACTTATTCTCTGAGGTACCTTTAAAAATTTAGTTACGTAATAAATGTGGTCAGGAATTATTCCCTGAAATGGTTTATATGCGTGTTGGAAAGTGGCACTTCATCAGAACCACAACTTTTTTTTTTTTCTGGATATTCCAGCTTCAGTAAAACTTTCAACAAGACACATTCTTTGAGTCCAAGGCAGATTTGGTAGAACCAGGGCTGGTAGCTGGGGATGCCTGCCCTAGAAAAGTTGGTAGCCCAGAGACTACAGTGTTTGCATAAAATGTGAAAAATTGTGCTCGTATTCCTGGCCTGATCAAGCATGAGTGTCCTAAGTACCAGTGTGTTAGCTAGTCTGTTATAGGCATTTATTTCTCTCTAGCTTTCACTGATGTACACAGAAACGAATGCATGTGGCCCATAATTATAATTCAACTGGAAATTAGAAGACAATGTGCAGCAATGAGAAGAATGATGTAATGGAATAGCTTTCCAGTAGGAATAACAAAAATACTAATCTGATAACGCATAAATCCTGACTTAGTTAACATAGAACTTCATAAACTTCTGTTTGTAAAAGGGATTATGTATGCATTTGCATACATATGCTCATGTATGAGTAAGTGCAGAGAGAGAATGAGATACGCCAGCAGGTTAATTCCAATCTCATATTTTTAAATGCCTCCTAAATTTTTGTCTTCATCTTGCTGCCGTATGGGAACAGGTTTTGAGTTTAAGGTGAGATGGAACAATCAAACTGTTCCCTTCGTAAGTCTATTGTATAGAGAGTGTAAACTCAGGCTTTATACAAGCGTTGAATTTAGTTGCCCAAACGTGACTAAGTCATAACATCTAACTTTTGTGCATTTTCATGCAGTTGCTTTTGTAGTTATACTTGCATTTCTCAAAGTACCGAAGCCCAGGTACAGGGAACATGTGACAAAGAGCTGATGTGAGAGACAGAAATTATCAACATAAGAATCCTAAAATGCTTAGAATGCTCTTCATTAGCATAAAAATTCTTCAGCTTCTCTTTTCTGCCTGTTTATTTCTGGATTGAAAAACCTGCAAAATTTTAAAAAGGAATGCATCATAGTTCCAGCAGGAAAATACATGAAAAAGTATTGAAAGTCATGTTTACAAGTGCAGTTAAGCATATTATATTCTTTTCTGTTCCAGACAGAATTAAGAACTTGTTATTTATGTAAATAACAACTCAGTGTCATTAAAAACATAAAAATAATCTTTGAAAAAGTTATGGCACGGTGGGTCCCAGTGAACGTAATTATCAGGCCAAAACTGACTCTAAAATTAAATTTCAGGTCTATCAGTTTCAGGCTTCTAACATTAATTTGTTTGAGTTCTAAAAGAGTAATAGAAAATGGCTGATAGTTTGCTCAGTATTCTTAAAAAGCAAAAATCTCCTGGGAAAAAAGGAGTGCAAGAACTAGATAGCCTATTCTGATATGGAGTAATGCACGAAAACATGAGGATTTACAAATAAATAATCTAAAACAGTTACAGGTACATCTTATCTGTTAAGCTGTTTGTCATTCACATTCTGTAAAAACAAACAGTTTTAGCACCTAGAATGCTAAAAGAATGAAATATTGTTTGATAAGATGCACAAACAAACATTTATAGAAATGGGTACCGGATAAGGTGAATTGAGGTCTTCAACTAAATAAAGTAACACTTAATGACTTCTCATTTTTCCTTTCTCCTTTGAACACATGGTGATATTATTCTGACAGGATACAAAAGAGCCCATTCCTTCTTATGTGATTTATGGGAGGTCAGTTCCAGTAAAATGTCCTAGTTGTATCATTTTTAACTGACAGAAGAAAAATGTAAGATTATACCAAGTCTTAATTTAACTTAGTTATGTCCATAAAATATCTAGTGCAATGAACACGGCCATGTTATTCATTCCTCTTTCCTTCACAGTGCTCTCAACCAGCCCAAATCCTGCACTAAAGCCCTGATCCAATTGCTGCCAAGCCTTGGAAGTTTGAATTTGATGATAATTTTCTAAGTTTTCTAATTTCTTTTCTGCAGTTCCAAAATACAGAGGTTATGAACCGGCCTCACCGTTCCTACTTTTGGCTATCTGAAAGTTAGGCCTTAGTGTAAGCTGGTTGTCCATGCTTCCAACTTTGTCAAGAGACCAGAAAGGAAAAAAAAAAAACAAATAACTATCAGAGGACAATTTGCCCATATTATTTTAGAGATGTATTTTAGGCATGGGCTTAATTTCTCAACGTCTCTCTATTAGTCACACAAGGAGCCTAGATTAGTTGCAGGGCTTCATGTGGGAGAGGTGTGCTTCTCCCAAAGCTGTGCTACTGCTAACTGAAACCCAAGAGAGACCTTCTGTTAGTGCAGAGCTGGCACAGAAATCGCAGTCTTTATGTTTACCTGAGAAGTCCAGCTCTGGAAAACACGTGATGAGACTGAGTCACTCTGAATATTGCTCTTCTCTCATTATCACCTTTTTTTCTAATGACAGCCAAAGTTTTGGTTATTCAAGCTGTCATCTTGTGTCTTTTAGGAGAAACATAATCACCCTGTGCAAAATAACAGCTCTTTCAAAGGGCTGTTTCTCTACTATTGCTTCATGTGTCCTGTTACATGACCAGTTTGAATTCCTCCTGCCTGATAGCTCTCTGTGAAGTCCAAGATTTAAACTGGCGATTCTGAGAATGCTCAAGGACAGGTGAAGGTACGGGTTCACTAACAATCTTGTTTCCTTAGGACTCTTTAACGTTCCTCAGTTACTGTTTCATTTTAATTGAATTAATGCCTATTTCAATAATACTTGAAACAGATAACTCATTTTGGATTTTTTTTTGAAAGCAGGACTGGGGATAGGGGAAGGGGGAAGGCACCCCTGAATAGAAAATGTGGTTTGTACTGTGTTTTACTAGTCACACAACCAACGGTGGTAGCACTCAGCACTGAGAAGAAAAAAAGACACTACAACTATGCATTATTGTGTGGTAACATTAATCCTACTGCAGAACTTACTTCTTAGGGAGAAGACAGAAAGATTTCCCCAGTTTGATTTGGGTAGCTGCTTGTTTTTACTTTACTTTTTGTTGAATGTTGCAGAATCCTTCAGGTTGAGAGGAGGGAAGGGGTGTGTTTGAGAGAAAGGGCCATCAGGAGAGGATCATGGAGGCACCACATCTGGGGCTGGGAGACCTATGCTCGATTTTCACCTCTGACAAGCTTTCTTGACTCAGTATGAGCAATTTGCTTTTCCTCAGATCTCTTCTGCACTTAGAAAATGAGCCTGTTTCTGAACAGAGGTGTTGAATGACTACATTAATCTTTGTGGGGTGCTCGGATATGGCACACTAAGCACCCGGATAAATGGCTGACAGCCAAGACTGTGCAACTCATTAATTGCTTTCTTTAAGCTCAGGTTTTGGGGTTGTTTTGTGACCTGTTATGTGGGAAGACACTAAGATACATATTTTAGCCATTAAGTATGTAACTGAAATACAGGTTTGTCTATGACAGAGCCGTGATATAACTGAATGACAAAAAAAAACTTCACTTTTCTGCTCTACTAACTTCCTTTACACAGCAGAATGAGTGTTGGTTACATGAAGATTTAAACAATATTACGCAGAAGCATAATAGGAAGGAAACTGAAGAATTCCTTCAAGAGTACCTTTCAGGGATGTGATCCCTCTCCCAAATAAAATTCATAGTGTAATATATTCATAGTGCAAGTTTGCTGATGATACAAAACTGGGAGGAGCGGCTGACACACCAGAAGGCTGTGCTGCCATTCGGTGAGACCTGGACAGGCTGGAGAGTTGGGCAGAGAGGAGGCTAATGAAGTTCAACAAAGGCAAGCGTAGGGTCCTGCACCTAGGGGGAATAACCTCACGCACCAGTACAGGTTAGGGGTTGATCTGCTGGAAAGCAGATCTGCGGAGAAGGACCTGAGAGTCCTGGTGGACAACAAGTTGATGATGAGACAGCAATGTGCCCTTGCGGCCAAGAAGGTCAATGGTATCCTGGAGTGCATTAAAAACAGCATGGACAGCAGGTCAAGGGAGTCTTCTTCCCCTAGTGAGGCCACATCTGGGGTACTGTGTCCAGTTCTGGGCTCCCCAGTTCAAGAAAGACAAGGAACTACTGAAGAGAGTCCAGTGGAGGGCTACGAAGATGATCAGGGGACTGGAGCATCTTTCTTATGAGGAAACACCGAGAGACCTGGTTATGTTAGCCTGAGGAAGAAAAGACTGAGAGGGGTTCTTATCAATGCTTATAACTTTCTAAAGTTTGGGTATCAAGAGGATGGGGCCAGACTTTTTTCAGTGATGCCCAGTGATAGGACAAGAGGTAATGGGCACAAGCTGGAACACAGGAAATTCCATCTCAACATGATGAAAAAATTCTTTACTTTGAGAGTGGCAGAGAACTGGAACAGGCTGCCCAGAGACGTTGTGGAGTCTTGTTCTCTGGACATATTCAAAACACACCTGAATGTGAGCCTGTGCAACCTGTTCTGGGTGAACCTGCTTTGGCAGGGATGTTGGACTAGATGATCTCTGAAGGTCCCTTCCAACCCCTACCATTCTGTGATTCTGGGATACAGTAACACATGAATTTCCTCATAAAGTAACTGAGCCAGCTTTTGATTGCCTGCTTACAAAGATTTGCATTGAACTAGAACTGATCCTAGTATCATTTTCCTTTCATGGAAATCTGCTGTGCACATTTTCTTGACTGAGTGCCTACTGTTTCTTTTGTACTTTTGTCATATGCTAGTATCTGATTTGTTTAATTAAATACTTTGTAGGTGTTACTGTTCTCTAGGAAAAAAAGTATCCCTGGACTTCAAAGCAATATGTAATCATACTTCTGACAGTCATTGCACTTTTAAAAAAGTAAGTGGTAACTAAGCTAAAGAAACCAAAAATACCTGGAGTGCCAATTCTGGAGCTGAATTCTCACAGAACTATTGCTACAACATAGGAAAACTGAACCTCCATTTTTGTGCTAAACATTAGCAGCAGCAACATCGTTACTGTTACTCTGAAATGTTGACAATGTGAATCCAGAGGTAAGTCATATATATGTTTGAGCTTTTGACCTTTTCGGTATTTGCCATTTCATTCTCCCACCTACAATCTGGAGTTTTATGGGTGAGTAAATTTATTAATCCTAGAACCCATATTTTCATTTGGAAGCTGGACTGACTGTCAATAAACATCAAAATAACTACCTAATCTTCAGGGGACACCTGTTAAAAGAGAGGGTCCATGCATCACACAGAACTGCTGGAGTAAGACATTATTATTGTGCTGCTTGATGGCAGTTCTCACTTGGGAACCTTGTAGGTCTCCCCAGACTTTGGGTAACTGAAGACTTAAAACTTCTGCAAGCTTTTTTGTGTGTGTCTTTTGTTGGCATGCATTTCAGTAAGGTCTTCATCTTTTACATTAATCAGAAGTGGGTTTTATATCTAGGTCTACAACTCCTCCAAAGACCAAGAGTCCTTACAAATTTGGCTGGTCTTGGTGAATATACCTTACATGCTATGGACCCAGTCCAAAGCCCATTAAAGCCAACTGTAGTCTTTCCACTGACTTCTGTGTATTTTGCCTCACATCCTTGGGGCAAAATACTGCCATTCTGAGTCACGTGAATATATTTTGCCCCACAATTAATTAAAATGCATTCAGTTCCTGAGACTACTCATGAGATCAAAATGGTAATCAGTATGACAGTGAGGATTCTGCAATGTATGTTGTCATTACCACTACGTAGTCCACATTTTACATTTATCCTTTGACTTTTGTGTTATGATCAGGAAGCAACAGTTTTATTTAGGGAATATCCTGACTATTTGTGTTTGTGCAGTGTGCATTTTTATAATATTTATGCACCAGCGGAATTTGTGATATTTAGTTGAAGATAAAAAGGTAGATGTCTTTAAATTTTAAGCTTTCTTAGTGCAGAAATCCTATGATATTGCAAAAATGTGTAAAATTTAAGGCACTAGAATTACAAACGTAACATTGAAGTAAGTGGACTGAGCTTCAAAACTATTCAGTCCTTTGGATAATAGGATAATCGTTTAAATACTTGTGTTTGAATGCACCTTTTAAAAATAGTCTTTTTTCATGAAGCTTAGGCATCTTGGCAAGAAATAGTTTTGGAATTGACAAGCCATGGATTTTATGTTCCGTTTATGTGCAGGATTTCTGGGTGCCAGGCCCTACTCTTACAAAAACGAAAATTGATCCTCTTTGGTGTTAGCAATACAAGTACTCATCTACGTCTAAACCTCTTCTTCAAAATTGTTTTTGTCTAATTGTGATGTTTATAAACAAACAGCTTAATGCAAGATCATCTGTGAAAAAATTCAGGGGGCAATGTCACCCACACTCCTAACATTATCCCAAGTGAAGCGTGCCTTACGTTTTCACAGACCACTTCAGAATGGCCTCCTAGACAGACCCGATTATCCTGCTTCTCAGGTGCTCCAAGTCATTGTCACCAAGCTGCCTCCTATGGTCCCCTTATCTTGTACGCCTGCCCTGCAGCCAAGGTGACTCCACCATGCAACAGCGTTCCCAAGCTTGCTTGGGTCTAGGTGCTTTCACACAAGGCTAGTATGGTTTGCACTCCACTGTGGGTGGCACGTGTCTCTGGGAGTACCTGAACGGCACTGCACTCCACTCACGCTCACGTTTGCCAGCATCCGCGCAGCGCTGACACTTCCTGGCCTCTGTGTAGACCTGCCTGCCAGAGCACGCCATCCAATGAGTGTGAGCACAGCATCCAATAATAATATTCCATGGTGTTCAACAGCAGTTCCATTTCTGGTTGTAAACAATTTGCCGCAAAAACAAAAAGTACCTACTGTTCTCAGAACTTTTATTTTTTTCCCCCGCAAACTCATGCTTCTTTAATCTTCCTAGGGTTTTTCTCAGTTTGTTTTTCGGGAGTTTATTTGATTTATGGTTTTATTAATTTTCCAAGAACTTTTGCTAGTAGCATGTTTTGCCTGTGTTTTTCCAACAGGAAATGAGATCAAGAATGGTGCGTGATGCCAATTTTCAAAATTTTATTAACAGCAGAGAAATGCTTCTTGGAGAAAAGTTGAGTTTTACCACCTGTGTTCTCAGTCCTGAAGATAGTTTTCTGTAGGACTTGGGCAAATCTCTTCACAGCACTCCACCTCAGTTTTCTCCTGCTTAAAACGTGGATAATAATGCTTTATCCCACCTAGGAAAACACAGTTGAAAGTACAAATAGAAAGCCTGATGATAGGAATGAAAGCTGTCCTATCTGAGCCAAATCTTGAAACTAGGTTGTGGTTTTTACAAAGTAGCTTTTGATGTCCTGTTCGCAATCCTCAAGAGTTGAAAAAAAAATAATTAAAGCAATAAAGCCAAACTGAATTTCACAGAATCCTCACTTTTCACTCACTTTTCACGTGGACAACATCTAAATTGTCAGGCAGAGTTTGCTTACATGCATGCTGAGCAAAAACTATTAGGCCATCATTGCTGGAGTCCCCAGAGGGGTAAACCGTTTTTTACTGTAATCTGTGAGAGTGTCCTCTCTGACATTGACTGGATTGGATGGGTTGGATTGAGTTGTACAAGAAGAGAAATCAAAACGCAACCAAAACCCAAACTCAAATACCACATTACTCAATGGAAATTTGCTTCCAAATGTTTTCAGTGTTTTCAGGGTTACCCTTGTTACAGAATAGCAGTTGCGTCTTCCAGATGGATAGTACAAAATGTCTCCTTGTACCAAGATAATGCTTGCAAATACTTTATTTCCTTACTAAAATATGCTAGTTCTTCTGTGATTCTTTTTGTTTAGTCTTAGATTACAGTTACCCTTTTTAGAATTAATACCAGTCTCCCGATACAGGTAAAAAAACAGAGTTATGTTCTGTCTCCTGAAGTCTGTGGCTTGAGTCATTCACAATTTCAGGGAAAATTAAGGGTGCTTATCATCCAATACAGCTATGGCATAGCTTGAAGCTTTGAGAGTGGTAAGAGATGGACTAGGGCCTCGCAGTGATAGGATAGGTTTTACTAGCAAACTCCTCAACAGCAGTATACTGCCTGTAAGATAAATTAAAGCAGATATTGATTGGAACCATCTGTTTCCTTGAATAAATAAAAGAAAGGGAAAGTATTTTAAGGAGAGATAGAATCAAATGGGAAGATTTGGTCTAAAACATATATAATATGATGCTGACAAGCCTGAGCAAATGCACTGGAACCTGAAATATAATCCAAAACAGCTTTAACTGAGGTTCTGAAATTGAAGACTATAAAGCATATCTTGCAGTCTGACAAACAGACTGATAGCTGTTTGAGGGTCTGGCACTGAGCCATCCCAGTGTTGAGTTTAGAGCAGATGGTGACGGTGTTAGGACTCTCAGTTTGCTAGAAGTAGTATTTAAGAGAATTGCAGTAGACTAACAATGTTGGAGTGATACTTTTTCTTCCTGACACCACTAGCAACAAGAAAAATATGAATGCATGTGCTGGTCTTTCTTTCCACCACGGATCAAAGAGCTTTTCTTGCCTCTACTGTATTGACTCACAAAGTGTCTTTTTAGAACAGGTTATTTTGATTACATTTTCTGCATATAAAACTTTCTTCTGTAAAATATGTGTGTGTTTGCCTTCCTAGTTTATTATACTCCTGTTGCTGTTCTTCGTGGACCTGTAATATTTACAGGGTGAAAAGAAAAGGGAACTTGTTTTTAGGACAATTTTCTTTGTGTCATCTGACACAGAATTAGGGAATACTGATTTGGATGTAAAAGTTGTGCATGACAGGCCTGAGATAACGTGCTGCTGTTATATCCACAGAGAGGAAGCAGTGAGAAAATCCTTGGAGCTGTATATAAACAAAATCAGGATTTTGATGGTGGTATATGGAAATTCACGTTTGCTCTCCAGATCTCCAAAAGTAATTTCTTTCTCCTGTAAGTTTTGGAAAGAAGCCATGCAGGTAGTAATATTTTTTTTCCATACCAATACATCCCAAAACACCTTATAAAAAAATACATGTGTAGCAAAACAAATATGCCTCTGTATGGGTTGCAGCATAACCACACAGATAACCAGTGCGACTCAAACTTGCAGATATGAGAATCTTTTTTGTCTGTCCACTCTTTTTTATCCTTATTAAAACAGCCTACTTTATCAATGTACCACAGACATAACCAGAATTGCTAATGTTTGCCAATTAGTTATGTTAAAACATCTTAATTTAAGCAGGTAACATCAGATTTGTCGGTCTGGGTTGTACATACTGGTGTAACTGGTGGAGTTAAAGTAGTGTAACAGAAGTAAAGTGAGTCTGTCCTTTACAGAGATGGTTTTTTAGCAAGTTTCACTGTTATAAAATTGAATAAGACATTTGTGAATTATGAATTACGGAATTAAAAAATATGGATCTATGTAGTTAGTACTTTAAGGGCTACCTCTACCATTAAGTTAGAAAGAATCTGGTTGAAAAAACACATTTAAGTCTGACTAATGTTTCATAGGAAGCAGAGACTGTGCCATAGGTTTTTTTATATGGAACAGAACCTATTAAGCACCTCATGATGTGGAGGTAATTCCAAATTACATGAACAGAATTTTCTTGATTTACTGGCAATGTTATTTTTCAATGCTACAACTAGTGGCCACCATCATGCTTTAGAGCCAAAACAACGTTCAAGTAGTCCCACCCTGGTAATTTTCTAGTCTGGTTTTGGATGCAGTCACTTAGAATTCCATGTCTACTAAAAAAAGCAATAACAACTTGTCTGTTCCTTCAACAGTATTGTCTTTCTGGAAAACATACTCTTGTAACTCAATGCTATATTAAAGGAAAATGGCCAACATAATCATCTTTTTAATCTGAATTTTATCTCCTTTTCAGAATCCACTGAAAACCAGTACATTTTAATTCATTTTGGTCCCCATGACGCACGCAAGATAGGGCAGAGTTGACCAGCTGCAGTTAACCTACTGCTAAGCTCAGCCAATAGATTGCTCCATACTCCAAGCAGATGTTTCTCTTTTAGGCTAATGGAACTCTTGTAGACCATATCCCTTCCCAAGAGAAAACACCAGCACAGTTGGAAGCTGGAAAGACTCATCTCAATAACAGAAGCAAGGTGCCAGCAGCATCAGCAGCAGTTTATTAATAAAAATCCATGAACAGAACAGCAATTGCATTTTGTTTTAGCTTGTTAAAAAAAAAAAAAACACATCAAAACCCACACCAAAAACAACCCCCAAAACCCAAAACAAAACAACAACAAAAAAAAACAGACAAAACCCACCAAACCAACCACAAACCCCACCTTTTTTCTTTGCTGCATGGTCCTCTTAGAGGTAGCATTTCTTTTTCCTATAGCAACTGACTTCTGGGTGAGAGAAGAGGAAACCAATCTCTTGCTGTTAGCTGTACTGTTGCTGTGTGCCAGTCACCAAATGAAAGAGAGAACTGCGTTTATGTAAATATTCTTTGTTAAAATTCACATGTCACAGATGATAATTGATATACTGTAGCTGTGTCCTAGTCTAAAATAAGGAGAACTTTATTACACTTCAAGAGCATGGACTGGATTTGATTTGAATCTTATACCAGAAGTAGCTCTACTAATGTCAGTCGACTCATACTTGTTTGTGTTACTGTAAGAAGAGTAATGATCATTATATTTACTCTAGAGGATGAATGACAATGAACAGACCTGGGCTTCTATATTAGACTTTGAATAAGAATTGTTTCCAATTCCTGGAAACCTTCTCTCTTCTCTTGGGACTTGCACCTCCACTTTTGTCCAGTCAAGGGTACTGAGAGTTACTTATTAAATTGTAATAAACAGGGTTTTATAACTTATGTAAATGTGACCTGACCCCTGGAGAGCCAAGTTTCATAGAAAGGACATGAAAGAAAGGGAAAATTGGGGAACAGTTTGTCTTGCTTCGTTGCTGTTTTCCAGAAACAGTGGCAAAGGATTGAACCTCTTGCTATTGCTGCTGGAGAAAATGTTATAAAATTCTGCAGTCTTTGAACAAAAATGTCTCTCTCTTTTTTTTTTTTTAACAGTATCTAACATAGCAGGGTCCATACTCTAGCTGGCTCCTACAACGCATACATTTCTCCCTGAGCCAAAATAATGCGGGGAGGTGCTAAGAATTTTCTCTAATGAAAAGAAGACAAGAGTGAGGAGAAATAAGATGTTAGTATCAAAATACTGCTTTTCAAAGTGTTTAGGAAAGGTAGAGCATCCAAGAAAACCTCACCACGAAATGGGAACTGCTGCTCCTTCCAGCAGCCTGGAGTGGAAGTGTTGGGCAACCTGCTGTTCATTTTTTCTTGCCATATATGTTGAATTGTGAGGCAGGTGGTGCTTGTTAGCACTCAGATGTGTGGGTTCAGCTAAGCAATGAGGACTACACTGTGACTACCGGCATCATTTGTAAGCTACTTTGCCCTGGTGAAACCTCTGCTACTGATGTCAAGGGAAGGAGTGGAGAAATAAGTAGTTTCCATTATAGTCCAATTGAAAGGGAATTGCAAAAAACACTGTATCTCACTTTTCATTGGCTGTGTAGAAGTGTTTACTTTTAATAACATCTTCTTAAGATTATTTATATAGTCTATTTGCCATTATCCATATCAGTTCATGCCCTTTGTGTGTTTTAGATAACATTGTTGTGTTTCCTTTGACTTAACATTTAGTGTGCTGTGAACTTGCCAATGGCCAGAGTAGTCTGGGCTGCCTCTGTCTGATCCCTTCCATAAGCTCTTTATTAAGCAACCATTCATTATCACAGATTGTAACTTTAGCTTTCACACTGGAGGTCTCTGTAGCTACACTTGCAGGTTCTCTTTGCCTGTGCTTCTTCTGGTTGAATTTATATCTGGTATTTAAATGCTGAGAAATCTTTCTAGAGCAAAAGGGAAGAACTCAGGCAAAGCTAAGCATCCTTTCTAACAGATTCTGGGAGACTGTGCAATAGCCAAATCTGAAATTCCCCAAAGCCCGATCTTGTTCAGTTCTGGGACTTAGACTTGGCTTTTCCTAGAAAATTGGCCACCCACATGAATTGTAATCAGATCCAAACTTCTGCCTGCTATATGGCTCACCAGCCAATTTTCACGCAGGATCCGTGAAGATCCATTGAATACATTATTCAGAGCAGCGCCCTGTGCATCAGTAATACTGCTGAAGAGCTAGGATGGGTCATGGGACACAATCATCTGAATCAAAAAAATGTGTATACAAAAAAGCTCAAGACGCCATCTAATCCCAGCCAAACACTTGGCAAAAAATGAATATGAATAATGACTGGATTGCTAATGAATTACTGATGCTGATTGCTAATGATTAAAAATGTAAGCATAAGAAAGAAAGGAGGCTTTCAGGCCCTACACAGTCTAAGTACTTGCTGTACCTGCAGAAAGAGGTTCCTGATTAGATAGGATATAAACTATCACAGTTCTCCCTGCCTGCCTAAAAGTAAATATAAAAAGTGTATGCAGCAAAGACAGAAAACAGCTCTTCTCAAACTACAGGCATCTATAAACCATCCATAAACCATCTCCACTCTTGGGCGACCCCACCTGGAGTACTGCATCCAGCTCTGGAGCCCCCAACATAAGGAGGACATGGACCTGTTGGAGCGGGTCCAGAGGAGGGTCGTGAAGATGATCAGAGGGCTGAAGTACCTCTCCTATGAGGAAAGGCTGAGAGAATTGTGGTTGTTCAGCCTGGAGAAGAGAAGGCTCCAGGGACACCTTATAGCAGCCTTCCAGTATCTGAAGGGGGCCTACAGGAAAGCTGGAGAGAGACTTTTTACAAGGGCATGTAGTGATAGGATGAAGGGTAATGGCTTCAGACCAGAAGTGGGTAGATTTAGATTAAATATTAGGAAGAAATTTTTCACTTTAAGGGTGGTGAGGCACTGGAACAGGTTACCCAGAGAAGCTGTGGATGCCCCATCCCTGGAGGTGTTCAAGGCCAGGCTGGACGGGGCTTTGAGCAACCTGGTCTAGTGGGAGGTGTCCCTGCCTATGGCAGGGGTGTTGGATCTTCAAGGTCCCTTCCAACCTAAACCATTCTATGATTCTGTGATGGCCTTCCTCCTTGTTTCTGACTCCCCAATTGTTTGTGAGTCCAGCCCCTGGTACAGTATTAGTACAGTCCTTTAGGATTTGTGGGGATTAAGAAAGGTATTTTTTGGTTTGTTTTTTTTTTTTTTTCCTTCTGGATCTCATACTGCACATGAATTTGATGGCCAAATCATAACTGTGAGACTGCAGGATTTTTGCTTGTGCTAACAGCAAGGTGCATGGCATTTTGTTGTTTGTTTGTTTGTTTTTGTTTCTCATGTTTTTAAAAATGTTCTGCACCCTAGGCTTTAATTTGTGTTATGAGACAGCCTGCTTCTACCGGAAGAAAAACTATCTTTGATACAGAAATTCCTCCTGAGAAATGCTTCCAAAATTGAAACATAGGAGGAACAAATGATTCTTTCCAGAACCTGTGCTGAGAAAGACTCAGAGCAAGTTCCCTCAGGGAGAATACCCGAGAAGCTACTTGTCTCTTTTTTTTTTTTTGCAACAAGAGAAGCCAGCTAGGGTGTTCCTGTGTAGTAAAAACCAAGAACAGAAGTAGAAGCATCATTTGAGGCATTCTAGGTCATTGCCTCTTGATAGTCACCAAAAAGCCACCACTGCCATGCACCACGGGCAGGACGCGTTGCACTGACTGCACTTTAGTCGTGCAATAAACCTGCATGTGTGCTGGAAAAAGCAACTGTGTGCAACATACCTTTGCACTGGCAATACCCATCATCCAGCTGAGACAACAGCTGGGGCAGGTGGCCTTGCACTAGGACTGAACCAGGGGAGCACAGGGGTAGCAGACTGGCGGCACAGTGTTTGAGAAATGGCATCAAGAGGGTGTGCCATCTAGCAGCTCAAATCTGGATCAGAGAGCACTGTTGTTAGGAGTTGCCGATGGGCATTCGTGCCCAAATGAGGGGCTCCACTAGCACCTGTCGTCAAACCATGAAGGAAGTGCAGCAGAGAAGGAAGGCAGTATCAAGGACCATGGAAGGAATGATTGACTTTGGACAAGCCCACCAAGCTAGCTAGCAAGAGTGCTTGGGCAACAGATGACAGCTGGAAAGAGGGAAAGTTTTACTTAATGTTTGTATAAACATACAGTTAATCCATAGATGTACTTTCCCAAATCAATGCTGTGATCCTCTCCCCTTAATAAAATTGTAGGTACACATGTAGAGCTTCTGAGCTGTTTGTACTCTCAAGGAAAGGTGTTTAGCATTTCCTTAGGCTGGGTGGGGTTTTGCACCAACAGTGCTGATAATTTAAAAAAGAAATGTAGATATGTAAATCTGATTCTTTTTCCTGCCAGGTACCCTTGGCAGAAGGATTACATTTCACCAGTCTGTTCCCGCTGACACCTTTCCACAGCTCTCTTGCAGCCCTTTGCTGATTGCATCTATGTTCTTCCACTAAACAGGAATTCCTTGTCTCCACCCTGGAGGCTCTTCACAGTTACTTCTTTGCCTGCATCTCTTCCCTCCCTGCCTCCTACCTCCCATCCTCCATTCCTTAGGCTCCTCTACTTCTTCATCTCATTACTCATTGTCTGCTTTCCCACACTGTTTTGCAGTTTCATGTTTTCTCCCACTTCTTGTGCAACAGCTCTGGCTCCCTCTTCAAAGTTTGCATCAAAAATCTGTCCTGTTCTGTCTGGATTGCTGGGGTCCTTCTGTAAGTAAAATGATGATCCTGTTTGCCCAGAATAGATTTGAAGTGCTTGATGGAGGAGACACCTCTCTGGTTTTATGTATTGTAAAGTACTGACTCCATTTTCAGCTCTTCAGTATTAATAAATGACACGTAGCACAAAGGATGGGTAAAACATGGTGTGGTGCTGCATGCTGTTGATTTCGTTGAACTGGTATGAATGTGAATACTCTGAAAGACAAAAAGAGTTAAGCTGAGATAAGCTCTAGGGCTTTGCAATAATGGAAAGCTGGAAGGGTATTCATTTGTGGATTTGAGGACAGAGTTCACATTTACTCACTTATTAACCACTCCCATTTCCTCCATCCATTCAGAAGATAAAGCTGCTATCTAAATCAATAGTTGCTAGGCTTAACATGTTTCCTATCACAGTTCTGGAAGAAAAACAATTTCATTTGTTTCAAATTGGAGTTATTCCCAGTTCTTAGTGGTAGAACAAATATATATACATGCATGTTTATATATATGCACACATACACAAAGATACATGCTAAGAGTTGCTCATGCAGTGGAGTAAGACTAGACATATAACGTGAGAAATGGAACTGGAATGATTAAACTATATTTATTGACAAATTTTAACATCAACAAAAAGAATTAACCTCTCTAGAGGATGTTGTTTGTTCACAGAACAATTAAAAAATGAACCTTTATCTCAACAAAGATGACTTCTGAGACGTTTGGAAGAGTTATACTTCAAAGTATAGTTATACTACTTCACGTTTTTTTTTCCTTCACAGTACTTTAATTTAGTGCTAGAGTTGGGATTTTTAAGAGCAGTGGTCAGTTCCAGTTTCTGTGGAGTATTTCAGCAACTACTGTTGCTGTTTTGCTCTTTAGCAGAGTTGTTCTGAGTCCAAGTTAGATGTCACTTTCTTGCCTTTCCCCCAGAAATTGCCTAGAAAAATTCTCCAGGTGTTGCATGCTTCTCTAACATCACACGTAATTACTATCTTATTTTTCCTTCTACTTTGCCTTCATGTCTTAATTCTGGATGAGGACACCCAGCTCTACAGCCAGCATAATCCAGCAGAGAAATCCAGACTTCCTCTTGTCAGAGTACCTGCTTAAAAAAACCCTTCTATCTCTGCATGCCTCAGTTCTTTCTCCAGAGACTACGAATGTCCACCTTGCTCTTCACCACTTCCCGTCACCATTCTTGGGGTTCATAAGGTAAATACGCTTTTTCAAACTGCAATTAGTAGCATATGACTGACTCTCTTCCATGCCAGTTAATTAGACAAAGTCACTAACCACTCCACCACTACCTGTCCCCCCTTTTGCTGCTTTTCAGTATTATTCTTGTGCATTCCAATATGCCTCACATTATTTTTCCTCCTAAAAAATGGTATGCCTTTCAGAGTCACTTATGCCAATCTCTAGTTATCAAAACCTCATGTAAAATATACAGTGCTTTTTATCCTACCTACTCCGCTTCAAAGGCTGTTTCCGGATTTCTTCTTTCCAACAGGTAGTACTGAATAATTTATGGCCTACATTTATTTGTAGCTGGTATATATGCTCACATTTCAATTTGTCTTATATCTTTAACAGCAAAGTATTTACAGACATATCCCTTAAAATAATTTTTTGGTAGTCTAAACAATTCAAGATTTTGCTGTTTTCTTTTAAAATAGATTTTCTATTTCCTTGCCCATTCTGAGGACTTTATCTGTATCTGTTACAGCTTGAATTAATATCTCCTGAACATGAATGACCATACATGGGAATTACTACTATGCCTTAGTTTATTTACCTAGTAAGTTCCAACTTCCCTTCATCCATCTTCAGCTCATTTAATTTTCTCTGTCTCAGAGTCCCTTTACTGAACCATTCCTGGTCTAATTAGTTTCTAAATTTACATCCTAATATCTAGGTGTTGTTTTTCTCTTTAGTCTCAATACCTGCCTTCATCCCATTGTGTCCATTTTTGTTCCTCTCTACTTATATCAGGTTCAACTCAGCAATCAAATCAGACTGTGAGGTGCAATGAAGCAGCTGCCAAAGATTCAGAGATTTCAGGTGAGGTGAAAAAAGTTTAGTCCATCAGCTGCAGTGCGTTCATGTGCCCACACCTGGAAAACATCTAGTGGAGGCCGAGTCTTTAAAAAGCTGATTTGCTAAAATGAAACAAATCTTTTTGGGGCTTGTGTTAACTGTGAATTTTTGAACTGCTATAACCTGGCCACATTTGGTGAACTTTTAGAGGATCAGCAAAAGACCAATGTAAATAGATGTTCTCTTTCAGTGTCAGAACTGTTGCTCTCAAGCATAAGAACGTTCTCCCTTTCTTGGAAAACGGTAAGTAAACTGTTCTTAAAAAGAGTAAGTAGTCTCATTTTCTTTTGCTCTAGTTTTTAGGAATGATTGCATTGTTTTGGCTGAAACCTTACATCTTCCTTTCCATTTAACTAAAACAAAAAAATCAGTTTGAGGCAGAAAACAAGCCTGGAAACTTTCAAGTAGAACAGTTAGTTTAGTAGTGTTGTAAGTAATGGGAAACAGTGTTCAGTGAATTTTAATAATATAGGGAGTTCCTATTTTATTTATAACAAAAATTTTAGTGTAGAGAGAGTGTGTGTGTGTATTTCATTAAATATGGTAAGCTGAAGTCCTTACTATTTTACTGTGTAATGATTATTGAATATTTAAATGCAAGAAATGTACTGAAGCAATGGAAATCATGAGAGTATGCTAGCTCTCAAGCTGTTTCAGTTCAATAAACCAACTCTATAGGACATATTAGATAGTAAAATTTGGTGCAATTCATAAACAATGTATATTTTAAAAAAATGGTAGCAATTAGAGCAAAATCCTAGAGGAAAGAGAAGATTTTTACTTTCCATTCTTGGGTCTGCCATGGATTTCCTGTGAATGAGGACAATAACTTAGCCTTCTGTTCTTGTTTGCTGTATCTTTAAACACTTCTCTACAAGTAATCCTTTTTCCTCCCCCATTTCTTAAAAATGCTTCTAGAGCCAGGATTGTTTTTCAAATGAGCTTGTAGTAACTTGGATGCTTGCTGGTCCTACTCTTTCTCTTCAGTATTGGCAGAATTTTAAATACTGTTGACATCTATTTTTTTTGAAACCTGTTCCAATTTTATGTGACATGTTTGGCTTGAATTTTCATTTAAAGCTGTCCTTTGTAAATAAGCATAATCTATTGCTTGGGAATCACAGAAGTGATACTATCGTGATTCTGTGCTGCTTCACTAGCCTGGCTGGGGCAGTGTGTGTTTTGTACTCGCACAGTGTTAGTGACTGGTGTTAGTTTGTTCCTTGCTTCCAGACAATAGATAGTTATCTTGTTAAATCTCTACAGCCTCTGTGAAACTTCAAATTCAGTTGACATAATAATGTTTATTAACACAACTTTGCATACATTCCTGGAATACTCAGCTGATCGCTGATCCCATAAATATGTGTGTGTTACTCATTGTGAGGTGCACACTCCTGTTCAGTGTGTGCCAGGAACTAATGGGCTGGATGAAAGGGATTTGTCCAACCGTTTCACCAGTCTTTAGATTTAAGTTGTTCAATATGCTTATATACAAATCATTCAGCCCAATAGGTTCAAACAGATGCCGCAGGAATCCGAGATCACAAGAAACTCCCTTCCGTGGTCCTTCTGTAAGGATCTGCATGTTGATTTAGCTCAACCAGAAAGTCACTAGTCCATGTGTATATGATTAGAAGTCTTTGATCAGCTGATTTTTTTACAGTTAACTGGAGTAAATTACCTCCAGCAGTCTGGAGTAGATTTAGAAACCAGCAATAAGAGGGAAGATAGTGGATGGCTCTTTTTTTTTTTTTCATTTTGACTTGTTAAACCTGACTATTTGGACCTTTGTTGTCTGTGTGTGCACTTTCCTTACTGATGAAACTTCCTTCAGGCAGCAGACTCCCACTAAGGAAGCAAAATGCATGGCTTGTTAAAACAGAGCCATGTTGACCAAACTGCCACAATATGATTTGATTTTTCAGTAGACAGGTGAATTTCCCACGGGCTCAGAGTCCCGTTTAACAAAAACACCTTGCTCCAAACCCATGTGCTTCAATAAAAACAAAAAAAAAGTCACGTTTATCTGAATATTTCATTTGGAGCAATCAAAGCATTTAAACTTCTTTTGCAGAATAGCTTTCCTTCTTCTCTCTCTTTCCAAGAAAAACTCTGGAACTGTTGTATGAGTGTTTTCAAGAATTATGAAAACACTAGAAGCCAAGGAGGCCTTGCTTGGTTTATTGTAGTGCTTATGGTACTAGCCTGGAAGCTGGGATCTGTGGCTCTGTTTCCACCTGTATCCAGCTTCACATGCTCCTTTAATTATTCAAGCCTTTGCTTTTCCTCTCACTTCTTGTTGTTGACCAAAAAGGAAGAAATCACTGTGCCAACATGTAAATGCATGGTTCATCTATACTTTTGAGCAATGAATACATTTCTTTTCCTTCACATCAAAAGGGACATCACAGAACTAGAGTGGGCTCAAAAAAGGCAGCAGGAATGATTGACTACACAGCATCTGCATGAAGAATGAGTAATTTAGATTTCTCTGCGCTGAAAAAGACACAATTTCTATGAGATAACCTTGAGGTTTACAGTGGTATCAAGACAGTTGATAGATATAGGTTGTTTACCAGCCCTTCCAACTGAGTGGACCTAATAGGAGACCAGCTCAGAACAAAATGGGGTGGTTCCTCAGGAAATTGAGAGAAGACCTGTGGAACTCCTTGAAAATGGATGCAGGTCTGGGACGTTCATGTTTCAAGGGAAGCCTGCATAAGTATTTAGAAGACTTAAATAAATAAATCGTATCAGGCTCAGGGAATAACCTGAGCTGAAACAGTCAGAGATAAAAGGATATTTAGTGAATGTATCATATAGCCTTTCATTGTTCTTTCTTCAGCTGCCTATGGCTGCTGTTTGGCGCAGGATCCAAGTTTAGATGGACCTTTAGTCTGAAACAATATGGCTATTCTTATATTTGCTCTATTTTATTCTAAGTACAGTATTGAGAACACTTCTCTTACATCAGAAATTATGGTCTTTTTTCATTCTTAATGACAACAGTGTTATCTTGATGATAGCAACAGCACTGTTGTGTTAGCAGAGACCTTGGTTCTCTTATGGCAGAGGACATCTTAGACAAAAAGCATTCTTGGAGGGTGTTCTGGTCCCTCTCTTTAAAAAAAGACAAAACTCAGCAATTAGAAGAGAACTTCATCTTTGTGTGCTGAGCGTACTTGGAAGCACAACATTTTCCATATTACCTTACTAACCCAAATGTTTGACAGACAAAAAGTTAATTCTCTAAGTACAGGTCTGAACCTTCACTTAGCTTTGGGAGGAGATGGATCAAAATGTACTGCCTGAATGTAACTTGGAGTTACATAAAAGTTCCAAGAGGTTTTACAGATTAGCAGTTGATAATATAACTTGATAATTGGTGAGGAGGTGTCCCAAACCACATAAAAAAGAAAGCTTGAGAAAACAGCCACAGAGAACTCCTGAAGTCTCTGATCAGGCTTTGAAAGCTTTGGGCTATTGCAAGTCTAATCTTGGCATTGTCACTTAACAACTGTGAACCCAGACTGAAACAAAGTAAGAATTATTGAAATCTTTGCAACTGAGTCATGTGGCTTTAGCTAAATCTAGTCATTAAAGACGGTGTCCTTTGGAGACATCAGAGTTGATTTGCATTGGCTGTGCCAAGCTAGCAAAGGTATTTCCTGTTCAAAATAACCTCAAGAAAGCAGTGCTACATTGAGATTTCTAGTCACACTTCAGTCATTTTGCTGTTCTTCAGGAGGAAGAAGAAAAGGTTAATTTGTGGTCAGTGATCTTGGTGCTCCTTTCTTATGCTTTACTTCATGTATCTCCTTTAGGTATTTTCTTCAGGGAGTCCACGAGGCTGTGTGCTTATGCATGTTGTTTTGATACGTGCAGGTGAAAATCTCTATATGCTTTTCCACTAACTGCTGACCTGTCAAAATACCTCTTCATTTTGAGACAGACATTGTGTAGACAAAGTTGTTCCTGGCAAAGTTGCTCCTGGCAAAGTTGCTTTTCTGTTACCCGTTTTCTTGGGATCTATTCCGTGTTCTGAGGTGAGTTTTCCACAGTTGTATTAGTTTCATCTGAAGATGCTTATAACGTGTATCATGAACTAAAGCAAAATCGAGAAATTGAAGCCTCATTGGGTGAGTTGTCACGCAGGCAAAAAAATGGTCCCAACCTAGAAAATCTCACAAGCTAAGTGTAGACAAAGGGCAAAAGCTGGATGTGACAAGTATATGGCAAAGTGAGGATACCCTATAGTATGATTCTGCTTCAGTTCGTTTTAGGTGCCTGGTAGGTAACCTGATGTGGCTGAAGATCTCCTTTGAATCAGGGTAACTTGTGTGACATGCAGGTGGCACAGGAAATTTTCCAGTAATGTAAGTGGGCAGGTTTGACAAGTGAGCAGTCATGGTATATCTACTGGTGAGACAAAGATAGGGGCTAACAACTTCACATAGTTTGTAATGATTTAATGAGGTACAGATATGCCATGAAGCACGTTCGAAATCAAGACTGGGATCTTGCACCTGATGCAATTAATTTTTTTATTTGACTTTTCTGCTTCCAAATTTCTTTGAACATAAGATTTTACTTATTTATTGCTAAAGGTTCAATGCAAAATAATCCAAACTTAAAGTGAACATCCTTAAAATAGATTCGAAGGTATAGATGTCAGTTATACTTTACATATTTCAGTAGAAATCCTTTTTGGTGCCATAAACTAAAAGCTAACTTTTAATTTTATTCTGTATCAAGAGGATAGGGACCATAGAAAACTATTATCTTATAGTCCTGTTCTATTAAGTGTTTTTTTTTATTAAGTTTCCTTTTCTTTCCTATAGTATTGAGTTTGAATTTCACCCCCCACTCCCATTTACTTCAGCCAAGTGAAACTGCAAGTTTGGGTAAATATTTAATAGAAAAAAAACTTTTTTTTTTCTATCTATAGAAACTTTGTGCATACTACATCCCATAGAAATTCTGCTATTAAGCGTGAGACAGGAGATTTGGTTTTAACTAAACTGGCTCAGAGCCTTGTTGTTTTTTCTAAATAATAACTTGTGGGTTGTCTGTAGTTTTTCATTTTTTTTGTTTGTTTCCTGATCTTAAAACAACTCTTGCATCTATATCAGTCTTAGCCTTAAAGCACTTGAATCTAGGGAGCGTTCAAACCCCCTCATGGATCCAAATTTCTAATCTACTTCTCATTCAACTTTATTATACTTTGAGATTTGAATGGGTTCTAAGAGCTCTGGTCATATGGGTTGGGTGTGCCCTCTCCAGCAAAGCAGGGAGTGAGGAACACTGACGGGCAATGTGTTAGGGAGGCTCTGGACATAAAGTTGCAGACAGATACAGAAGGTAGTGAGGCGAGCTTGGAGCTGGTACACCAGAAATCTTAGATGCAGCAAAGTTTAGCATAGCAAAAAGCAAGAGAAATTTAGTAATCAGAAGAAAAGGGATACCCTTAGTTTATAAAACATCACTCAGCTATGTCCTAAGTTTGTTTGCTTTTCTGTGACATTAGTTCTTTTTAATAATGAATTCTTGGAGCATTTACTCCACTTATTGTTGTTCTTTTCCAAATAAAAAAAAAAATCAGTATATCAATTTGACCAATATAAACTATGATTATGAAATTATGTGCAACCTGCTGCATCTCTTACTGTGTCAACAGAAATGAAAAATTATGTAATTTATACAAATAAGTACAAGAAGTTTTTTAAAAGTACTTCTGGCTACTAAAATACACAATTCAAGTACATAATGAGTCTTTGTAATTTTGCATATGTTTCCAATACTGCAACACTAAACTTGGGGCTTCTACAAACATATGCTAACCAAACATCATTGGCAATACACCCAACCCCTCGAGATACAGAGGTGAGTGCAGCAGAAGAGTCAGAACTCAGTGTTGTGCTGCTGCTACTCCTTCAAGAAACCACATTGCTCCTTTTTCTCAGTTTATTCATCTGAATGTTGGGTGCAAGAAAACTGCCTCTCACACAAATGTCTCTGAAGGTTTCCAGTTATGTGTGTGTGTACTTTTATACATGTATAAATTAAGGAACGATACATGAATAAGAGATTTAGCAAGTGCTGTTGCGTGTTCTCATAACCCGTAACACTGTGATGGATAAGAGTTGCCAATATTGATGGACCCCAGAACCAGTTGTTTTGCTGAAGTTTCATGCTCCACTCATATTATAAGAAAAATATGCTTTCAAGTTTCTTTTTTGAAACTGATGAATTAAAGATTGTTTCTGTGTTTCTAAATTGGATCTAATTTATGGGGCTGTTAGGCTAGTTGTCCTCATCATATCATTTTCTTCTTGGGATTAATGACAGGAATAAGAAGTTTTAAACTGTGCTTAACTGAAAATAAGATTTTAAATGAAGCCATCCAGGTTGAAAAAATAGCAATACACTACAGATCGACAATGGAAAATAAGTCAATACAAAGTGATGACTCCTTTGGTATGTAAAACACCACATTAATTTTAATATAATTGTACAGAAACATCAATTTTTAAGCAGAATTTTCTGTGCTAGTATATTGACAGTATAAGCATTTTTAGGAGATTCTGTTTACGTCTTCCTATATTTTTAATGTGTATTGTAGACATGAAGATGATCACTATTCCTTTCTTTGAAAATGACTTTCAGAATATTTAAAAGAAAAACCATCTTCAAAGCATCTTCAGCTACAGTTGCACATAGGAAAAAGTGAAAACATTTAAAGCTTTGTAAAATGTGCCTGTTTTGAGCATTTCAGAAATAAGTTTCCTCTCTTCCACCCTCCAAAACAGATTCCACTTCCTTTGCCTCCAGTCAGCTGTTGCCATTTTTGTATATTGCAATTTCAGTACCTATGCATGAATGTCAGCTCTGTTTACCGTAGGGGCTGTGTGAAGCTGGCTGGTGCACAGGGACAATGATTGCGGGAGGGTGGAATCACCCGGCCGTTTGCTGACAGCAGCAGGCGACAGCAAGCCTTATCGGTAGCTTTGAAGCAGCTCTAATTATCACTGCGCAGCAATGAGACAAGTTGCTTCCAGAGTACCTAATTTCCAATTTTATGCTAATACTGTAATTTGAAGTGGCTTGGTCTGGAACCTGCAAAGCAGTGGCCATGCCTGCAACGTCCTGCTCTGGCTTCTTTTGGAGGTGAGAGCACCAAGCCACTGGAACGAGCAGGATGTATTCTTTAGCTAGGGAAGAGTGAAAGTCTTTCGGTAGAATAGGAACTAGACCTGAGCTTTTAAATTATGATTTTGCAATTACTTTCCAAACAAGGATCAAAGAAACTTCAGGCTACTGACAGTCAGATATGGTGCCGTACCCCTTTCCTCTTGGAAGCTCAGCATTCATCGCTGACCTGATATCGTGCATCTCACTGGTGAGGCACTTTCTAAAAGTATTAGCTTGTAAATGTGCTTGTGTGAAAAGGTGTGATTAAATATGGCCCAGGCACTAGGGCAATCAAGAATGTGCCTGGATGAAGAGAAAATCAAACTAATGGTAGACAAGCCCCAAGCAATTTCCTGTTACGTAGTTTAAGAACAGAGACACGATTTTGTTTCTTTTCTTAATATCAGGATAATTACATGTTTCTGGAAGGTATGGTCTTCAGAACAGTGAGTTAAACATGAGTTCAGATCACAATTTAATAGGTTCCACTGTCTAGTGGTAGAGGCTGCAAGCTTTTAATTTGGCATATTGTGGAAAAAGGATGGAGACAGAAATCCAGGTATTTCTAAAATTCAGCCGGATTGGTTCTGTGTTTCAGAGTTGGGATTGCTTCTGGTCTACTGCAATGTAAGTAGAAAATGGGGTTGACAAAGAAAAGACCACTTTCATTTTTGTGTTGTTTTTTTTTTTTTCCCTTCTTTGGCAATATTTTATTGTGTGCTCCAGGTTTAGTATTAATATTAACTTAAGGGGTCTTTCAGAGCATAGTTTTGTTATGTCATCTATTAAATCAGTTAAGGTGAACCAAAGTAGTACATGATTTCTTATGGATTTTCAGGTTTTGCCTTCACTGCTTTAGCGTACACCTACTATTATAGGCATCTAGTTTGAGTTCAGTTTATGATAGCTAGAAACACATTTTCAAGTTTTGCAAATTAATTGAAACACTGGAGAACCAAGATATTACTTGGTCTCAGTGGAGTGTATTCAAACCTGATGTAAATGAACAACCGTAACACTGACATTGCAACTGATATAATAATTTCAATAGTTTTTCCTCTATCTTTCAAAAGTAAGTAACTTTTTTTCAGCAAAGACTTGTTTAACATATTCTGAATATACTTTTCTTTTAATACTGAGTATGAGATTATTTTTTTGGGTGGGCAATCTTCCGATGAAATATCCCGTTGTCTGGGGGGAATGTTTTTTTTTGCTTCCTATAATTCCTTATTCAAGCTTTTCTTCAGGTATCTATGTTCACAATCCAACTAATGAACTGCTTGCTCTTCATCTTAATTCCTTTTAGAAATATTCTCCGTTTTCAAGACTGAGCTGTAACTTCTTGAAATACTAAACAGTTGGATCCACATGGAAGGACCCTCAAAACAGTGTGCATTTAGGAGTTAAATTCACATCATCTTAAATTATATTGCTGAATTCTGATAAACAATTAATTTTCCATACCGTTTACTTTTCTTTATAATATTCTTTAATGGAAGGTACAGAACTTAGCCTATTATTTGTTCTTTCTTACCTTATTTCCAGATGTTGCTGATTATATTCAGTTCTAGGGCAGCAGAAATAAGGTGTTCACCCAGTTCCAAAGCAGCAGTGAAACCTAAATAGGTTACTATTTCACTTTACCTCCAGCTGCGCCTTACAGTTCTCTTTCCCTGGATAAAGTATGAGGACCCCCTAACTTTCATTTTCAGGCATCTTTTGCTCAAAATAACCAAGCTTAACTTACAGTGGCTCATTGCTAACCCAACATAGGAATGTGCTGCTAACACCTATGGAATCTGGTTCCAGGCTATAGTCCTGAGCTGGAGTTCACTTGTTTCGATGTGATTATATTCTTATCAGTGTTGATATTTCTCCTTCTTTTTGTCATGCCTGGGAGCGCAAAAGAGAAGTCTGCAGTCTGCATGTAAATTCCAGGCACTTACGGATCCTTCAGCAAGAAAGATATTATAGAAATGCAAATTATTATAATTATTGCTGGTATAATAATATACTACAACATGCTCCTTTTGAAGGGTGAGGTGATTCAGAGTACTGGGAAGAATAAATTAAAAGCCTTTTCCTCCTCTTATTCCAACACAGTACTACAAATTTTAGTCACAACTAGTTGCTTGCTATAGAAGGGTACATAGTACCGCTTCTTAACATTAGTACAGCACAAGCTTCTGCTGCTCCCTGTTCTGTTATTCTACAATCTGAAAGCAAATTGTCAGGAAGGATTTTTACATCATTAAGCGTTGGGGTTTTTCAGCAGAAATAACCAAATTAAAATCTTAATTTTTGGTTATTTACACTGTATATCACCAATTATAACTTTTGATAATTGAATATTTTAAAAAGCAACATGAATTTACCAATCTGTGAGTCAATGTAACCCCCAAAAATGTAAAAAGAACAATATGCCATCTGAACTATGAAATATGGAATTATTATCACAATTAAAATAACTTCAACACAGCCAAATATATCTTTAAACACTTCATTTACAAACACTTCTGCACCAAGAAATGCTGACCACGATAACTACAGATTTTGAATCTCCAGAACTTACATAAAACATAAAAAAGACTTGATTTTAACTTNCATGCCTGACCCCAGCAGCATTGTTTCTGTGATTGACCTGGCTGCCTGCAATGTCTCTGCTTCCAGTGAAGAATAGTTATCTGTCAGACATAGTTGTAAGAAAGCTAATTTGTCTTCATTACCAAACTTCTCACATAAACTGAGCGGATTCAGAATATTTGGGAGTGTTTTAGGCATAGAGAGCTCATCTGCCAGTAGTCTACTGAATTTAATTAATGGTTGCTGCTCACTTTTTCAAATAATTCTATTTTTAGTATACTTTTTGCTCTGTAGAGTTGGACTTTTTTCCCCCTACTCTTCTGGTGACCATAAAGACTAATTTGCATTTTGACATCATGTATGAGATACGACTTCTAAACTCTAACTGTTGAAAATTGCTTTGCCCTGACAGAACAGAGATTCATTCCCAAAAATATTCTTCACAGATATTTTAATCTCACTCATGTTAAACCTTTTTCTCAAAAATGTACAAAAGTTACCCAGCCTGTCCATAGCACTGTGAACTCTTTAGAAGGTGCCGTCTTTTGCATTAGTTTCAACATCTGGAAAACATTATCTGTATCAATATATTTTTGCTTAACTCACAATAATACTCCATCCACTTTGAGGTGAATGTCTGCTCTCAATATTGTTGATTTTTTTTTTTTTTAAAAAAAACATGCATTAGTTAAAAGAATGGAAATATTTCTCTCATATTTTTCTTCATCTGTGTCCAAGTATTTAATCATCAGGTTTTACATACGGCAGTTGATTCCTGTGAAATAAGAATATCAGTAGCGTTGTGTCTGTATCGTGGTAATTCCAGGAAAGTTGTTTTGGAGCCAGAAGGGAAATGTACAGAAACCCTTGTAGAAGCATCATTCCCATAACAAACATTGAAACAGCATCTTGTTTGTTTTTAGAGGGGATATTAACATAGTAGCAAAATGGCAGAAATTTGTTCTGATCAGCATAACCTGTGGGTGTTGTGTGTTGTTTGGTTTGGTTTGTGAAAACTGCAGCAGGCGAATGAGATGAGCGATAATGTGCAACAAAGGGGGTTTGGTTGAAATCAGGCATTCATCAGCAGTTAGAGAAAGCGTTGGACCTGCAAGTCGTTTGTCTTTTTAAACTTTTTTTTTTTCTCTTCTGGATGGTCACGTGCTTCAGGAGGGGCTGCTTTGTTAAATGAAGGCATTTGCTGGATGTCTTGTTGCATTTTTTCTAAATGCTTCTTTATAGTCAAGGAGTTGAGGAAACTATTATTTTCGGACTTAAATATGTTCAAAACTTCATATTATGTAACCAACAGTTAGTATCTTGACCAAAGTAAAGGCAGTCTCATTCTTTGCCTCACCTGTAGAACGTTCTTCAGCACACTTGTTCTTTGACCTATTTACTCTTAAGCTTCCCTCATACTAGACCAGCTCCATCATTGTCTATTAAAGTTATGACTATAATCTCTTTGTTATTTTAAAGATTATGAACATTCTCACGCAACCCATTCCCTCACCTGATGTTCATGCTTCTGAACAGTTTTCCACCTTTTGAGCATTATGGCTTTCTGTCACAGGTGCAACAAGCTGAGATATGTAACAGATTTTTTGCAAATTTCTAATGTGATGACATTTAATTAGGACTAGACAAGATCTAAATGAAACAATAAAGTCAGAGTATGTATTTCTCTACTGGATTTTCTTTTTCCTTGATTCTCTCATTCCTCCTGTCCACTTCCTGCTTTTGATGTCTTGTCTTTTCTTTAAATGGCCAAGTGACTCAGACTAGGTTCTTCAGTGGAACAAATCCCACTGTAGTCCACAGGGTGTCCTGCTTCCAGTGAGTTCCAGTTATTGAAACTGATTTGCCCTGGTTTGCAGCTTTTGGGCTCTGTGTCTGAAACTTCTCCTTTGGAGTGGACTGTTACTAAAGTTTAAGGACTTTGGTACAGGGTTACTGATTCTCTTCTAGGTTTTTTCTCAGCCTCAGGGCAGAGGATGGTGGACGTCACGGCGGCTGCAGTCTGATGCAAGCACATCAAGAAAGCTTGCAATAACTGGCAGCTTCATAGCCTAACAGGTGCATTCTCCAACAACCACCATTGGTGCAATGCGTAGTATCTGATCCTAAAACAAATGCGGCCGTTTAAGAGGGAAATGAAAATGTGGTGTTACTTTCGTTTAGAAGCTGTTAAGTTTATAAAATATCCTTACTGTCTGCTTGCAATTTGCTTATAGTAATATAGCATCATTTTACAGTGGTTTACACAAAACAATGAATTCTGTCTTAGACATTGTTTGAGGTATTTGGACACTTGTTTGCACTTTCGGTCTGAAGGGTTGCGCTCCTATTTCTTCAAAGTGAGTGAAATGTTGTGCACTGAAGTAGCTGGGAAAGCCAGCTTCACTAACTTATCATACAGCCTTAGACCTGACTGAAAACCAGATTTAAATGCATGAATCATATGTGGAAATTATTTGTTTTAGCAAAGCTAATTATTAAAGAGTCAATGGCAAGCATGCCAAACAACATCATGATGCAAAACCAACCAAAAATAATCGTATAGGGCCTGTCACACCAGTGAAACTCAGTAGCTCACTACACCCTAATTTTTTTGAAAGCAGATATATCAGCTGATCAAATGAAAGTAGCAAGGATTTCTGTAATATGTCATTTAAAAATCCCCGTAAAATGTAGATCTCATGTAGCACAGGTGTGGTTTCATTATCCAAAAGCTTTTGACCGTATCGTGAATCGTACTTTTAACTGTTGGCGTTAATTATGTCTTGTACCAAATAAGTTCTGTTACACTTGTAAATTTGGACCTTTTAGGGATGGACCAAAATTAATCTCCACTTTGGGGGATGAAAAGGGCTCTGAGTAGACCCCATCTGTCCACAGACTCCGTATTATTCTATTTATTTTAACTATTAGGAACAGTTATTGTACAGCTTTTGGAAGACAGCTGTGTGTGAACTGTGCAGGATTAAAGAAGCAAAAATGTTTTGTTGTATACGAATAACAAAAGGAAAGAGTTTTCCATTGCTCCCTTTGGACCCTTTTAGGCCCTGTGCTCAAATAAGCTCATGCATTATTCAAAGAAATTATATCCACACTATGTCTGTGTCTATCGGGTCACTTTTCTAATAACAAGAATCTTACAAAGCAGGTAATAGTATACAAGATATTCCAAAAGCAGCTTTTTGGAATAAAAGTTGTACTTGACAGATTTTAGCCCAAACAACGGTAGTTACTCATTGTCCCACTGGGCTTCAAAAGGTTAACCTGGTATAACACAGGGAAAAGCAATAGAAATCTTAGCATGCTGAAGAGCGGGATTTCGTTGTTGGATTTGGGTTTTTTTTTCTTTTTTTTTTTTTTTGAAGAAACACATGGTAAACATATATAACACCAGTTCCCACAAGTAACAATGAAGTTGGTTGGTTTTTTAAAAAGTACCAAATCTGGAACCAAAGCAGTTATGAGTGTGTAGTATTAACTGTTGTTTGATATACAGAATAATTAGTGCAAGACTAGTTCCCTTTTTTCTTCCATGTATTTTCTGCTTTCATATCTTGGGGAATAAGTTTTCTCCATGACAACTTATAGACTGTAAGCCAGAGGAGACAAGTAATATAGTTGACTAAATTCTCTTCCTGTGCACAGAATATCACTTAACAGTTTCTTTAGTGAAATTGAACCTTGTAGCTCTTGCCTGCAGTTGATCAATCTCTTTCCTACTTTTTGAGGCAAGATAGTGAACTCTGTTTCACTATGGCAGAAATGAGGCAGAGTTTTCTTCACAGAAAGTGTTGTTAAGCATTAGAACAGGCTGTCCAGGGAAGTGGTGGAGTCACCATCCCTGGAGGTATTTAAAAAGATGGGTAGATGTGGTCCTTAGGGACATGGTTTAGTGGTTGTTTTGGCAGTGTTAAGTTGATGGTTGGACTTGATGATCTTAAAAGTCCCTTCCAACCTAGACGATTCTATGATACTACGATTCTATAGAGTGCCTGAAGTCGCAATGAAAAAAGTCCTCATAACAAAAGTTAACTTTTCATATAATTGCAGGCTGCAGTTCAACTCAAAGGTCTCTCAGATTCAAGTCCTTTGGTCACTCAACCTTTCCCCAGGGGCGATGCTCTCACCTGTTCTCACAGTGGCAACGAGAGCCTCTTTCGCCATTGTCTCTTAGTGCTTTTATGTGCTACTAGCTTGCAGGTGCATAAAAACACTGCCGGGAAAGATTCAAGGCTGAACGTATGTGACATGCTGACATGCATAACCCAGGCTGCAAAACAACCTTATAACTTGGAAAAAACAGAGCAAGTCTATAAAAGCTGCGTGAGTAGAATCAGTTGGGTTTTCAGTGCTGCATAATCCTTCCTCAAATACAGTAACCCCCCAGCAGACCCACACAGCTTGCTCAGCCTCTGGCTGGTCAGATATGTCCAGACTTGACTCTTTCCTCAGGTAAGCAGATGAAATAACTGTGCTCAAAGCATGTCTTCCTTGCCGGAAACCCTGTTGGATGGGTTTCCTTGCACCCTTTTAAGGCAGTGACAGGCTCATTCTCTCTGGCATGAGACAAACGAGCACACAGTTCAGTTGCTGCCTTCTGGACATTCTCTGGTGTCTTCATGTCCACCCTGATCTTGTGTGACTGATAACCTGTGATCATCTTGCGCAAGGCAGCTAGCTTAGCCCTTGAAAACAAAAGCTGTGCAGGAAGAATTTTCCAGACCACCTACCTCTTAAAAGCTACCTTTGATTTTCCTTTGGAGTGTGCAGTTTCACGTTCGCTTTAAACCTGCATCCCTGGGGCCCATCAATAGAAGGGATGGGTTTCCCCCATCCCTAGCCACACATCCTCCTTTGTGTTGACTGTATCATCTCTATGGTGAACAAGATCATTGGACTGATCCAGCTAGAGATTAATTCAGCAACAAAACTAACAATTCATTTTCTGCACGATATCTTCTCTGTTTTGCTGTGGGATGGCACAAGCGCTGTTGGAGGAATAAGGAATAAACTGGGGCTGGCATGAGGCCAAGGCAGAGCAGCAGCCTGGACCTAAATTCACTGAAGTTACTGTGCCTCACCAGTCTTGGAGGAATCTGATCATTATTCATGTCAGCCAGATCATTAAATCTCATCCTTACCCCCTCAGTAGAGTGCTGCAGCGGGTTAGGCTCCCCCTTTCACTATGCCTCTGTGTGACTGGTGTTCTCAATGCCATTCCCATGTGCTGTTATACTATTAGGCAGGGCGTCACCCCCTTCCGCCTGTCCCAGCACACCTGCATTGCTGGAAGTGTTGTTTTAAATGTGTTTCTCCCCACTGTTTCATATCCTTAAAACGTGCTGCTTTTATGGGTTCATTTCTTCCTAGCTCGTCAATGTCTTTGGAGCACATAACAGAGACAGGTCTTTAATGTGAAGCTAGGTAAGCTCTGGAACAATGAAAGCAGCAGCTTGAGAGAAGGGGACACGTGCACATCTTTACCTTTTTGGATACCAGCAAATTTGTGTATGCAGAATCAGTTCTGCTGAACTGTTTCTGAAGTACCATGTTTTGGCACAAGCACAAGAGACGCTTCATCCCTATACCAACTTGGGTGTCTTGCACATTGCTTGAACTTTAGGCATTAGACATTTGTGCTTTGATGAATTTGGGTTCAGCTGACTTCTCCTTCATAGGAGACGTGACCAACAACAGCAGCTGAAGCAACATCTTGATTTTCAGCACAAGATGTTGGTTCCTTTTTGCATCTTTTTTTTTTTTTTGTGCAGCATTGTGTTCTATGTGACTATCTTTTCAGAGCCAGGTAATTCAGTTAATGTTTGTGTGCTCCCCATCTAACACAATATATTGTATAATAACAAATAATATTTTTCATCCTAGCTTTCCAAATTATTACATTTCAAGAATCGCTTTCTACTTGCACTGGTAACAAAACAAAACCATACTCAAGTCTGCCACAGCATAATATTTCTTATCAAAGTCCTTTTCCTGTAAAATCTTATGTTGAAATACTCAATGACCTTAGGAAACCATGTGACTTCCCCCCCCTCAATTACTGCCTACCAGAAGTTGGTTCCACTACTAAAAATGAGACCTTTAGACCATTTGGGGTTTATCTTACTTACAATAAACCAACAGATGAGATTCCTCCTTGACCCTGCAACTGATCATGAAACTGTCAGGAGAGTTATGCACTTCAAGAAGGCATAAATCACATAGTTAATCATAACTAAACCTGCAGAAGTTAGACAGGAATCAGTTAAAGATGCAAAACCAATCTAGCAGCCATTGCAGCTGCCCTTTTTGCAAATCCATCTTTTGGAAAAAGATAAGCATCCAAAGAAAAACAAAAGCCTCTTGCTTAAACACACAATTTCCAATAGAGAGGTGGTTACCTTGAAATCCCAGCTCTAAATAATTTAATTTGCTTTATTCAAAACATGAATTAGAGATAAGGATGTGTAGGGGTTTTTGGTTTCGTTTTTGTGGTTTTTTTTGTTGGACTTTTTTGGTTGGTTGTTTGTTTTTAATCATACTTGCAAAGTTCCCTGTCCTGCCCAACCCAACAGAGATTGTTGGAAGGGAAGGTTTTCTGGACTTCTGAAATCAGTTAGACATAAGATCGAGTGAGCACAGCAGGAAAATGCAAATTTCAAGCCTGAGTTTTCAATTTGCAGCTGAAACTCCAAGTGTGAGTAAAACTTTCTGCACTTGGAGTTTTTAGATTCCCGCGTTAGAATTTCTGTCAAAAGTTCTTCCTCTGGCTGCTACTTAGGACCTCAGAGCAAGTGGAGCAAGTGCAGTATTGCTCCAGCCAAACAAAACTACAGAAAACAGGGCTTGGCACAAAACAATTCACTGCTTGAATGAAGTGGGGGGAGGCAGGGGGTGGAATCCAGTTCCATACTGGGATAAAAACAAGCCCGTTACATTTACGTATTTATTTTATGTTAGATTTAAAAACAATAAAATAAAATAAAAATATGGAGGGGGAGAAAAGGAAGGAGGAGGAAGAACAAGAGATCAAGAATAAAGACTTGAACCTTGACTTGTCCAGAGTGAGTGCCAAGATGAACTATACTATCGGCTTCTCTGGCATACACTTTAAAAATCTTTTTAAAATAGTTTCATTTTATATAAAGAAATATACATTGGAGAACGGGGTTTATTCCTCATTGGATCCAATGCCCAAAGTAAATGAGTATCCTGTGGCAACTGGACTGCCGGAGCATTTCACACCAAGGCCCAGTGGGCGTTAGCTGTTTACACAGAATAAAGGATCTGCAGTAAGAGAAGCAGAGAGCATCCCACCAGTAAGCCTGCTAGTAAGCTCAGCTACCTGGTACACTGGCATTAAAGTGACTTCTGTGGGTACATTCACTTTTGACCAGGAAAAGGGGAACCTGAAACTTGCTGATGTTATGGAAGTGCCTAAGCACTGGGCTTTGCTGCTGTTATTTTTCTTCTCTGTGCCTCTCATCCCATCTCAGTGATTTTTATTTTTATTTTTAAACTGGAAATTCCACCTTTCTTCATGGAACTTGCTTAGTACTGTTCCATGAAAAGTTTTGTTCTTCATGTGTCAACAGCTCCTGACAAAAAAAAATAATCACTTCATTAGAAAACCCCTGATCAAGCTGTAATTGGCACGCTGCATCTCGGAACACTCCTGTACAAAAAGAGGGAATGCATATTGCTATGCTCTACTCCTTATGATCCTCAGCTCTTATTAAAGATGCCTTGCCATCTGTGAAACAGTTGCAGCAAGAAATGTGGAGGCAACTCCCGTTACCGTGTAATCAGTTCTAGCCTAAATGTTCCTTTAATGCTTGCTCTTTTGTCTCCAGAAAATTTGGGAACAAAATTCTTGCTGCAAACACTTTTTGGGCCTGGCCATTTCTTAAATTTCTGGATTACTTGTCTATGTTATTCAGGGAGTCCAGATTACATGATCACAGTGTTGCCTTCTGCTCATAGGCCCAAATTAACATTTACCCTTTCCCTTACTCTTTTTCTCTGTGTGGAACATCTCTTNGTCTACTGACCCAGGAGAGTATGCTCAGCTACAACAGGTCTCAATTCACAGTGTACTCAACTCTTTTTGGAGAAAACACCTATGGAACTGATAGCAATGGTAAAGGAAGTTGGTTAGATATTGCTAAGGTGCTACCAGGGGATTTGTGTTGTTTGGTTTTTTTTTTAACCCAAACAAACAAAAAAAACCCCTACAAATAATCTCAAACTGAACCAAAACCAAATAAATAAAACAAAAAACCCATGAAACAAAACAAAACAAACAAACAAAAAAAAAAAACAGACAAAACAAGATTTAATAAGGACTCTGTCTTCAGAGAGAGATTTGTTAGGGGGAAAAACGTCTTCCATTTCAGAGGTTTAAAAACCTGCAGAAAAGTAGAGCTTTTCTGTGACAGTCTCCAACACTTTCTGGTGTCCAGCAGATGGTGCTGAGGAAAGCAGATGTTTCTTATTTACAAAAACAATAGTGGATGTTATTACTGAGTATGCTTCTCCCCATTGTCCAATGCAATCTTCATTATATCGGCTGCATATGTGCCAAGTGGCATGAAGGAACTTTCCTCAACCATCAGCCACTGGAAGTGGAAAAATTGTAGCTCTGTTCCCCAAAAAGGTATGTAACCTTCCCTGGGGAATCTTATGCTCTGCACTTGTTTTATCATACAGTCATAGATCTTCATCTAGTGTAAAACTGCAAAGCCAGCTATAGGTATTTTGCAAAATGCATCCTATACTCTGAGAGATAGGGTTTGGACTAGATTAGCATGACTATATCCTAAAAGTCACGATTTTGCCTTGCACAGATTTACCAGAAAATTTTCAACCTTTAGCTTGCACGGACAATGACCTTATTAGCTGACTGTACAATACATCACAGGCAGAGCTGAACAAGTAGATTAAAAAATTTGAAAGCACTTGTGACATCAAGGGGTAGATGAAATCACCAAAACAATTGAATCATATTTGCAGCAGAAGATAATGTTGTAAAATGATTAAATCCGCAGGCCATTTTGGCTGCCTTGTTTATGTCCTATACTTTAAAATATTGAGGCCAAAAATACCGGAGGCCTCTGCTGCTCAAAATGTCACCCTGAATAGTTGTCCAGGGCTATCAAGTCTCCTCTGGAAGTAAATGGTATAAAGGCTTCAGTGTGAATAAAAGTTGAGACATGGAGTGTTTACAGACCTTGTTGCATAGAGGCTGATCCGAAGTACTTGGTGGAAAGAGGATGGGTGGTACCACCACCTTTACTTTTAAGAACTGCTATTATTTTTGTACCTCAGCCACCATTAGTCCTAATGGTTAATCAGCCCAACTGGGTTACCCAGATTTCTGGACAGAGCAATCGCATACGTCCCATTTTACACCCTGAGAAAAAAGAATCCAACAGACAGCAGAATTGGAGCTACAGAGGAAAGATCAGAGACTGCATGAAACAAAGGTGAGCAACATGTACTATGGGACTCATGGGAACAGCAGTGAGGATGAAGCCAATCATGTCTCTAACTTTGGGAAGTAAGATGCTGTCATGGAGAAGCCCAAGAAGACAGTGGAGAAGGCGGCAGGAGGTGGCCACTGCAGATAGTGCAGGTGCTTGTTTGTGAAAGATCAAGGCATTTGGAGACCTTTCAGCAGGGCTTACATGCCCATCTTTACTTGGATGGGAAAAGTAACGGGTGGTGTCCTGGGGTCACAACTAAAACTGTCACGTTGATTGGGGTTAGGACTTGTAAACCTGCATTCAGTTCCCTCTTTCTTTCTGTGACAACAAGCAAACCTTCTAACCTCCCTGTTTCTCTTCCCTATCTATAGTACACAGATAAAAGCCTCTATTATCTCAGCATGGACTTATATTAAAGAGTGGGAGGATCTGTTCCAGCAGTAGTAGGGGACAGAAGAAAATATGCCGGACCTAATGGAGAATGGATATACCTGGAGAGGGAGAAGAAGGTTGTATTTTAGAAAGTAAATGCCATTAGAAAAGTCTGCAAAGGAAATTATCTGATGTCTAAAGACAAAAAGATTTATTTCTTTCCTTCTTTGATTCTCTGGAAATTGTTTCTTTCCAGTTCAGCTGTTTACTTGCTTGGTATTAATGTCTTACTGTATTACTGTCTTACTTTATTTCTTATTTGCTTTGATATGGCTCTAAGTGATAACATCACATCCTGTGTTAATTTGACTTGGAAAGAAAAATATTGGATGGTTCCATGCTGTAATTTGCAGAATGAAAGAGAGTACCCATATCCTCACTGGGTAATCAGAATGTTCAGCACCTTAATGATGGGCTGAGCAAGCTGAAATATCAACACATACTATGCAACAAAGTTCAGTGTCGAGATTCCAGAGCTAGTACTGTCTACGTTGTGCTGTACTGCGCAGGAAAACTGGCTGGAGTCCTGCAGATGTAGTGGCCACAGTAGTGCAGTAGATATCTGCGCTAGTAAGTTCTGCCTTGGAGTTACTGCTGTGCCTGCGTGTTTGATCTGTTTCAGGTAGCGCTGGTGACTTTCGGTAGGAATAAACATACGCACACAAGGGAACAACATTGTAAAGGGTGACTAAGGCTGGGATCTGATGTGCCACAGACCTGGAGGTATACAGAGGCACTGCACCCCAGATGTGGTCTGCGCTGCAGGGCAGGATGCCTGGTGGGACCCTGTGCGCTGCCATCAGTACTGCAATGCCCATGACCCCCACCTTGCCTGGAGAGCTGTAATAGGCATTTCTCCCAGAATGCAGAATTATTTTTTTTACCTGGCCAGAATCCACAGCTTAAGCGTAATGCTCTTGTCTCCACCTTTATGGTCAGACCTGGCGTTTGAACGCTCTGCTCGTGTTTGGATGGCACGCACATGGAATATTTTCTTATCCATTAAGGTGCCTTTTCTAAAAACACTGCACATTCAGTGGTGTTTAACGATGTATATACCAGCTGTTTGTATGTCCACTGAAAACTGAGTTTAGTATTTTGATAAATGGCACAAGAGCCATCTATATATTTCAAACCAAAATGACAAAATGACTCGGCCTATTTTCCTAGCATGGTCACATGGTATTAAAAATGTTTTGTGGAGGAATTATTTTAAGCTATAAAATATTCTGTTTGTTTTTTCTGTCTACTGAGATAACAGCAGAATGTTTTGTCTACGCATATCCAGTCTTCATTAGCTGCTGGAAGATGTAAAACTGATTCAAACTTCTTGGAACTTGAGCTCAGAACAGACGTAATTTATAATGCTTTGGATGGAAAGTTTCTGAGAAAGGAACTTACTTTAATAATAGGGAGTTTTGTTGGTTTTCTTCTTTTTCCCTTTTTCTTTCTTAGGGTTGTTGGTGTTTAGAATATACTTTGCATTAATTGCTGTTGGTGATTGTGTTACTTTTCTTTGGTTTGTTTTCCCTAGACCTCTTGCTCATAGTTGAACTGTTGGTGCTATTAACTAGTCTCATTGCTGGTGGTTATCTTTACTACAGGTAAGACGTTGATGCCACTTAGGAATATGATTTTGTTTCACTAGATGCCGTATAAACAGAGGAAGACAGCCAATGGCTGAAGACTTCACAGTTTAAGTACGCCAGAGAGCAGAGCAATGGATTATAATAAACAAGTAGAATAAACATTACATAGGGACAGCAGGGGTTTTGATTTAGTTTATTTAATTTGGTTTATTTCATCTGTTTAAATTTTATGTAGGTGGTGCTCAGTAAAAAGCAAAGGGGAGGTCATTTGATTAGGAAAACAAACACTAGAAAAAACATGGGAAGGGAAGCACTGAAGTGAGCCCAGCAGGGAACAGGAGAAAGGGAAATAAGGCGAGCAGATACACCAAGGGCTAAAGTAAAGTGTCAAAGAGAAAGTTGGAAAAAAATATATGGTTTGAAAACCATAGTAAAATTCCCAGAGACATCATGAATGTATGGTATTATCAGTTGGTACTGTACTGCTCACGTGCATCTTGTTTAGAAAGGCCTGTTGATGGTTATAACACCAAATTGTTTCACGGTGCCCATGCAAATGCTGGTAGAGGGCTGCAGAGTAGTGGCTCCAGAGCTATTCTTGTGCTGCTTGAGTAGTCCTTCTCTGCTACACCAGTGGTTTTAGCCTCTTGGCAGTCTGCATAAGTTTAAGGACAGCTGTGGGATTTGTTTTCTATTAAATATGAGGGACCAGACCAGCATAAACTGGTCTTAACATCAGGAACACTAAAAGTTTAAATTCACTTCTGTAATCTTCATTGCAGCTGAGGATCTTGATATCTGCACATTGCTCCGGTAAAGGAAAGAAAAGGAAGCTGTGCTCATCTGCCTGTTAGAGAATACTGTTTTCTGCCATGTCTTGTATCTCAGTGATTGCTTTCCATGCCTCTTTATCTAAAGCTCTGGCCATGACAACATGAAAACTACATGTGTCCTTTGGCACTGATAATGGTTCAATTAGTACGTAGCTGGTGCCTATATTAATATGCATATGAGTATTTGGAGAAGTTAGTTGTTTCCATATACTGTTTTTAGAGAGGAAATCTTGATCTGGAGTTTGGTCTCTCACATTGCTGCTTTTAATGAAGTTGAGCCTGTGCCATCTGCTAATCGTACTGATTACTTGCAGAACTTTCATGTTGCTATCCGCATATTAGTTGATACATAACTTATGTTTTATGCTAGGTAATCACCTTGAGGCATTTCTTTACTGATTTCAATGAAGACATAGGTTATCTTTTGCTGCATCATTGTTATTAACTGGTTTTTCTTTAGGTTTTTGCATAAAAAAAGGTAAATGCATTTCCTGTCATAAACCTGATATCTTGACCCAGTACCTTTAAAATGCAAGAACAAACCATTAAAAACTGCCCACAAACATGAAACAACTGTTTTAATTTGTTGCCAAAAACAGTTTATCAGATTAAGATAGCTGACTGGCCTTCCTAATGTTTGTTCTTCAAACTTTTCCTGGTCTGTGGTTTGTTGTGTGGGATACTTTTGTGTCACTGGTTTAAGAATCTGACCTTTAGTTATGAGAAATAATTTTTTTTTTTTAATGAATAGAACACAAGGAAAGTATAGCTTCATTTAACTATGCTATCTTTAACATAAAAACTCCAGTACAGCTAAAACTACCAGATTCCTACAGTCTTCAGCAGTGTTATTGAATCCTCCCTTTACCTCCAGAAGGATGTTGAGTATTGGCCCACTATACAGATAGAGAGTCCATTTCTACCCTAGAGATCCAGTACCTTTTTGGTAATTGTTTAGCTACTCCTACGATGATGTGAAAATGAATTTGTGTTTGCTGAGGGCTCCGAGATGATCAGATGAAAGGCTCAGAATAAGTACAGAGTGTAATTATTAGCCAATGTTATAACAAGGATTTATGATTAGCATACTGCCTGTGTAAACAGTATTTAACCTAGAGTTAACATAGAGCGAGGGCCAGGCGCCCCACTTCACTGCGTGCTACTTTTTCACTCGAACCGAAACCCATTTTAAAACATTTGAGATCTTTGTCTTCAGTTTGTTGCAGCTCAGTCTAAAACTCTCACATGAGGCTACTTTGTTGATAAAACATTGTTTACTTAAATCTTAAAAGTAGGCAGGAAAGAACCACTTGATTTCAACAGCTGCTTTTACAAGGGTGTTTTGGCAAGTAGTCGTCACTTATTCGACCATCGACAGGGAATTAACATGTTAAGGTAGAATTCAAAAGCTTCTTTAGGTTCTCCAAAATAAAATAAAAAAAAAAGGCATATTTAAGAGCAAAACTCTAAGTTTGACATTCACATACGCTGTAGTACGCACTGGATGAATCTCTTTCTGGCTTAAACTAGCAGTTCTTGAGTTTCTGAGGAGTTTTGCTGTTTTGCAGTAACTGAGCTTCTACTTCCTAATTGCTGTTAGTACTTGACCACCCCAGGAACAGGCTATATGGCATATATCACATGACAGTCGTCACATTAGAAATACTTTGGTTGAGGAGCTCTTATCCAAAGAACCATACCAACATTTCTTGTGATTTTTCGGTGCTCCAGGTACCATTGTGGATGCAATTCATGCACTTCCTGTTTTAAAGGAGATATTTAAGGTAATAAAATTCAGCAGGTAACAGGTACTCTTTCCAATGACACGGATGTCACGATCGCGTGTGAATGTTCATCTCTATTCCCTCTCACACTGTGAGTTGTTGCTCACTGTGTTTATTCAAGATCTGTGCAATAGTTTTGACGGGAATAAGAACTCAACATACCTTTCTGCTCCCTGTCAGAATGGACATCCAGAAATTTCTGCTTAAATGCCTACAAGTTCATTAGAGCTGCTCTGTAAGCTACTTAAGCTGCTCTTTACCTCATTACTTGAGAAGAAAAACAAGTTCTCTTCTAATACAGCTGGACAGGGTTAAAGAGAACAAAACA
>VZSZ01003428.1:2085519-2101734 GCA_013398815.1 Ibidorhyncha struthersii
AAAAATTTTTTTGTTGTTTTTTTTTTTTTTTTTTTTTTTTTTTTAAAAAAAAGAAAGGATATTTTAAAGGCTTATAGTTTCCAAGAGAATTTGTTAGGCTTCAGCATTTCACAATGCATACCGGCTTCAGCATTTGTCTTCCTCTATGCTTGAAACCCATCCGATTTCCATTCAGAAGATGCAGCTGCTTCTAATACCCTTTTTTTTTTTTTTGTTTATGTGTTCAAGCAATACCCATATACTATAGAGGAGAAGGGAGGGGATGAGAGGAACATCCTGACAAACCTTAAGGCCTTGTCATAGCTTATCACAAAGTAAAAGGTATATTCCTGTGAAAGTCATCCCAAGGATGGTGAGAGCAGCAGCATGTCCGCTGGCTAATGCTGCCCAGAAGAGCTATAAATAGAGCCTCTCCTCTCCCTAGTGCCAGCTAGATGCTAGATTTGTGATCAGGGCGTTTACAGTCCCGCTCTGTTCAGACAGATTCTGTGCCAAACAGTAGGCAAAAAAAAAAAAGCAAGCAAGCTTCTTCAGGCCTCCGCACAGGGGATGTAGAAAATTAGATGATGAATTCAGTACAAGCACACAGTCTTCGGGGCTGAAGTAAATATTACTCCTGGGTCAGGTCCCTTTCTGTCTTCCCTGAAAAATGAACTGACATCAGTGGGAATATTACAAAGGCTTTATGTGTTGGCTTTAGTTTATTCAGGCATAGACAGAGGAAAGGCATGCGTCTTTCACTCAGCCAAAGACCTATTAATTGCAGCTTTGTCTACATAAGGTCTGAGGAGCCAGGTCTAATACACTAATAATTAAAACCAAATAAATATCATATTCATTGTTCTCCCTTTTACCAGTTTGCCTCACAGTGTACAATTCGGTGCTCTGTCATTCTCCAAGAGAGAAGCAAACACTAGCAGATAACACTCAGAGCAAAGAATCTGTAGCACTGGGCATAGGCTGCTGATTTCCCAAGAACATTTGTATTTTCTTTGCTGAACTGGAGGCCCTAAAATATTGTGAATCAATAGTTTATTAGGGTGGAGGGGAGAGGGGGTGGTGGTGCTGATATTTGTGTCATTTATATCAAGTCAGAAGATTTCTGGCTTTGTGTGCTGGAAAAAAAAAACAACTTCTATTGTGCTGGAAAAAACCCCAACTTCTATTGTGCTGGCATGTGTCAATGTATATGACCAATTTTTAGTTGCCACTGGGAATGTTGCATGAGAGATGGTGGTTCTTACTCTGTCAAGCTTACAGTCCAAAGGAAAGAGAAGGAACAGCAGGAAATGTGGCAAATGCAAGGGAAGTTCAAAATAAGAGCAGAGCTAAAGATTCAATAAACAGCACTTCCAAAACAGCAAACATCTGCCTGTTACCAAACCTCTGTTGCAATAGCATCTTCAGAGGAGAAAGCAAGAAGGCAATCTTTAGATCTATTAGCTGTGTTTAAACAGCTATTATAGCTTTAAACCTATTCAATTTACAAGCTGTAAAACAAGACAACCTTCTTCCCAGACCTGCATGTTCAGCTAGTAGTCTTGAGTAGTGCGCTCTCATGTGTTTATCGGTTATGATGCCTTGCCCTTGCTACCAGACTTGCTCTTGGTTACAACTCTGCTACGTTATGGCTTCTAAATAGGCATCAAGTGATTGAGCTTACCTTAAAGAAAAAAAAAAAAAGTATCAACAGAGAAAAAGAAGAAAAGCTTATCTTACTTTCACTAACATTTGACTCTTTAGGACTAGCGAAAGAAAACATAATATATTCAAACCCATCCACGGATGATTCAGGGCATACGAGACAGATGTGCTAAATATATTGATGTTGCCTTGTATAAAGCTGAGGTTAGCTTCTGCACTAGATGTAAGTACCATCAGTAGAGGCTTTTTAACACCTGAGAGAGAGAAATTGGCTGCCTGCCCTGGAAGGAGGAGAGTTGCAATTGTGAATGTGTTGTTCTGCCTTCAGGGTGGAGGGTAGGGGAAGGAGCTAGGGACAGTTATAATTTTGCTAGGGCTTTATCACACATCAAAAACTAATCTGAATTCTTTGAGGGTGGTAAGTTAGGACTTCAAGGTAAATTTTGCTGCCTGTCTAGACACTGATTTGACATCATAAATGACAAAGTTGCAATCTTTTCTTGCTTCTGAAGTAATTTCCAAACCTTTTTGACTCTATCAAACCTTTGACTTCTGCCTCTTGGCACAGCTGTACCAGTTTCTTTGGGGGGGGGACTGCTATTATATCCTAAAATGTTTTGTTGTTTTTTTTTGGGGGGGTGAGAGAGCATGACTATTTTAGTTTCCTTCTGTGCAGTAAAACAGCCTTCTTTCCCATGGGTTAGAGAACTGTGTCTGTTACAGGGTTGGGAGCATCTGATTCCTCTATAATGAAGTTGCACCGACAACCATAGTGGTTTAATGAAAGACAGGTGATAATGGAGTAAGTTACCCAGCCCACAGTATGTGGAGTCTGGGTACAGCGTGTTCCCGTAGTCTCCAGTAAAAGCTACTAATTCATACCCCCAGGGACATATGACATACGGTGGTGGATTAGACTGTTCTTAGCACCTTCTTAGTTTTTTCTTATGGTACCAGAGTGTACTAAGTACCAGAGGTACTAAGCCTTGTCTTTTCTTGGTTAGAAACTAGAACTAATTAAATTAATTAGGTCTTACAAGCCTTTTTTTTTTTTTTTTTTTTTGGTAAATTTCTCTGTGCTTCTGGTGATTTTTAGAGTGGCTGGTTATGCCCCTCTCCGGGAGGAGCAAGATACAGGTGAGTGGTCTGCGTTTAAAATTCTGTGGAGTGTTTTAAGAGCTTTACAGTAAAAGATGATATGGATAAAGATCTTTGAATGAAACTTTAATAATAGCAATTTAGCCAGTTCCTGGCAAATTGAATACCATTACAGTGTGACTCTAACCTGTCAGGAGGGTTTTGTTTAAGTGGGTGGTTATTTGGTTTTGATATTTTTTTTTTTCATTTTTGATGAAGGGTGGTGGGGTGTTTTTTTGTGGTTTTTTTTTTGTGTGCGCTGTGTTTTGGGGTTTGTGTGGTGTGGGGGGGTTTGTTGGGTTTTGTTTCATTTGCTGTTGTTTGGGGAGTTTGGGGTTTTTTTTTGTTTGGTTGGGTTTTNTTTGTTGGTGTTTGGGTTTTTTTGGTTTTTTTTTTTTTTTTTTGGTTTTTTTTTTTTTTTTTGTCTAGAGGAATAGAAATAAAAGCAAGCCAGTAGGTAAAGAGATGTGCTTGAGTGTTTCCTTGACTTCTACCCCCCAACCCCCTTCCAGTTAAGGAACCTTCTGTTCTCTATTTCAGGTCTCTTCTTGAGCTTAGGAGCGGGCTCCAGGATAAAAAAGAAAATAGGCCACTGCCCCATTTATAAAAAGGCTTCTTAGAGAGTCATGCTAAGAAAATTTATGAGCAGCTTCTGGCTGGCTCATTGTCAGAAGTTACTTAGATACTGAGAGTCAGTAGAGGGGACAATTGATCAACATTTGTGTTCATTTTTCTAAAAAGTCATTTGTTAGGTGACAGAGATTGTTAGGCTTGGCTGATTCTTTAATACGATATGCTGGTATAAATCTTAAAGTTGTCTGACGTCCAACAGTGACAATATGGTACTCTGCATATGGCCTTACACACAGTTTACAATAGCAGACGCCTTTGGGCAAACAATCTATGCTTCAAGCTTTACACTTGTGTATCTCTCTTCTAAATTGTTTGTCTAATAAAAGGCGCTGGATTAACCAAGCTATTTTTTGTTAATTAAGCAAAAAGTTGCTCTGCAGTCAGGTAGCCTTAATTGGCGCAAAAGCTAGTGAAAAAAACAAACACAACTACTAAACTGTTGTCCACATTACCAGAGCCTCCCCAAAAGAAAATTTTGCCAATAGTAGTCCTCAGGTTTTTTAATGGCGTTAAAAATGTTTACAGTAAGGGCAAAATTTTTTAAGCATGCTAAAGAAGTGGCTTATCAAGATAATCATCGTTCACGTACTTACCTGAAGGATATAATATAATTTGCCTAAATACGAGCATGTGACAAATAAAATAGGAACATCTATCATTTATGTGCAATATGCTCAGACTAACTGTGAGAGTCATTGATTTCCCCTGTTTGATCTCTCAGCCTTAATTTTCCATCAGACGGATTTTCTGTGCTGTTTAAAGATGGGTTTACAGCCAGACGTGGGATACAGAAAGCCACAAATACTTCTGCTTCATAAACGGGCAGTTTCAAACATGATCTCTTCTATGGTTTTAAAAATATTTTATCTGCATTTTGTGCTTTGAGCCCACCTCATTTCCCAAAGAAAACTTTGCATTGTGTGTGACCCAGTATAGCAGAGCTGTAAGCAGGAGTTTCCTCTTTCTATACTGTTGCTGATGGCTGCTCCCAGTCAGAGACACCACAGACCTCCTGTCTTGTCTATACTTTTAATTATGGCAATGGACACTGATAATTTTCATTCAGCACTTTCACCTGTTTTTAGGAATATGTAGATGTCAAGTGGGGCAAAGGTAGCAGCAGCATTTGGGGAAAATGACAGCAGTGGTGGGGGATGGGGAGGCAGAGACGCCTGGCCCATCCTCACCATGGACCGCATGATTAGGAATTTTAAAGCAGATGCAAAACAAAGGTGCATGTGTGAAGTGAATCCATCGGCAAAGCAAGTGGCAATGCAGCAGGCATGGAGGCTCTAAGGCGCTCCATGAGACTTTCTGCCCATGAAGGTGCTGCTCTTGCACAGTAGGTGGAAATGGGGGGTGGCTGTGGATGAGGACTGGTTTTGAAAGAGAGGGTTCTATATATTTTCCACCAATTTAATACTAAGATACCAAGGTCCAGGACAGTACCCAACGCGTCTGTGGGAAGAGGGAAATTCTGGGCTGTCTGAAACAATTTCTCTGTGTGTGTACTCAGCATTGTATAGCCTAACTCTACCAAACCCTCTTCCATCTTCTCTGGAGGAAATTGGCTGCTCTGTACCCTAAAGAGCCTCCCAGCATCCTAGACGCCTTTGTCCCACCTTCTTTCAGACTTCCATCAGGCACCTTCCCTAGGCTTCCCCATATTGATGCCCTGTGCCTTCTCCAGTGCCATAAATGGCCTCCCTGCCTATGGTCTTTCTGGTTTTTAGCTATGGACAGCCTTTGTATAACCACCAATGTGATTGCACAGCCACTAACTGGTGTATGGGATTTGAGAAGGGACTATAGGGACCACCTTTGCATTTTCTTAAAAAAAAAAAAAAAAAAAATCCCTTATGGAATGGTCTGCCTGCCAAGGCTTGAGATCTGCAGGGTGAGCTGCTCACGCTTGGCTCAGGGTAGACATAACGGCCTGCCTGCAACCCTCGGAGTGGCCCAAGTGCAAATGCTTCTTTGTAAAGAATACGTTTACTTTATACAAACTTAACACAACACTTTTGAAAACTTAATTTTAATAAAAGTTAAATGTTAGCTAGATATTTAAAGGGGTACAAGGATGGTTTACTTTATCTTACCTTTAAATGTTAAGGTTAGTTGGTAGAGCAAAGACAGTGCAGAAATTGATGGAGTGTATACTTAAACTGGGAATGCTGTCAGAGCCAGTTTTCTCAGGCATTGGTAATACCGCTGACGTAAAATGAAAGAATCTTTTTTTCATTGCTGTGGTCTTATGAGTGCCTGTGAACTTGTTGGAGAGTCAGAGATGAAGTTCTGGGTACTTTTTGGAGGACATGTACAAAGAATAGGTGCGGATTATGTCACTTTCATGTTTATAAATCACTTCAATAGTCTTGACTCGGAGAAGTTTATTGAATCTACTGCTGTCTTTCACATAAAATAGTGTGCCTGTAGTCTACAGCTTTTAAGGCTTTTTTTTTTTTTTTTCCCTCCACTTTTTTTTTTTTTTTTTTTCCCCTCCACTGTATATTGTAGAATTGTATTCTTTCCTAATATGGTGTTTAAGAGATGTTTTAAAAATAAATCATATTGACATTTGGATTTAATTATAAATTTCAAAGATAGGAACACATAGTTTATACAGTATTTCAGCATGATATTCATCTGAGCAGTACACAATGAAAACAAATTTTATTAAAATTATATTATTTGAGTAGCCTAAATCCAAATTCTCAAGAACTTACGTATGTTGATACGGAGACGTGTCAAAATAGTGGTCTGTTGAAATCAACAGCAAACTCTTAGTCCTTTACAGAAATAAACCTGTGGGGTCTAAGCAAGTTACTTCAGCTGGGGAGCAAATACAAATTAGTATTCCTTCACCATTTATTAAAGGATTTTTTTTTGAGAGAAGGAGAACTAAAGAGAGTAGTTGTAACACTGCTAAATTTTAGGACAGTATTGGTATACTGCTCATCTCTGGCCAGCGGTATTTCAACAAGTCACTTTTGCTGCAAAAGCTCAGAAGGATTTCTGTCTAAGGGTCCTTGGAGCTGTACCACTGCAGGGTAACTGAAATACTTGACAGAGGATTTGTCTCATGACTTTTACTGTAGTTTGCTTAAGAGGTAACAGAAGCTTCTCCCGAGATCAGAGCTCTGCCGTGGTTGATATTCCAAAGGCTTGCTTGGAGCGGCAGATGTAGGAGACCAAGTACAATAGGAGACAATGCTAGATAAACCCACAATAGTATCCTTATAGCCAAATTTGTGAGATATGGACTGTGTAAGTGAATGATAAGCTGGGTGGAAAATTGGCTGGACTCTTGGGCTCAAAGGGTCATGACTTAGTGTTATGAAGGTCAGTGGACAGCCAGCCACCGGTAACATCACTCAGGACTGATATGGGCATCCAAATTTTATAAGGTCTTTATGAGTGACTTGGATGATGGGACAGAGTGCACTCCTGGCAAGTTTGCAAAGTGATACTGAATTACGGGGGGAACAACTGATACATTGGAGGATGGGGCTGCTATCCACAGAGACCTAGGCTGGAGAAATGGGCTGAGGGGGGCCACATGAAGTCCAACAAATGCAAGTGCAAAGTACTGCACCTGGGGTAGGATAACAGGCTGGGGGCCTGACAGGCTAGAAAACAACTTTGCAGAAAAAGGCCTGGAAGCCCTAATGGACAAGAAACTGAACATAAGTCAGCAGTGTGCCTTTGCAGCAAATGCTGCTGAAAGCATAGAGGGCTGTATTAGTAAGAGTTTGGCCAAAAGGAGATGTTTCCTTCCTTTTATCTGGGACTGTGAAACCATGTCTGGAGTGTCATGTGGAGTTTGGGGCTCCCCCAGTACCAGACAAGACATTGATGTACTGGAGTGAGTCCAGTGAATGGCCATCAGGATGGTTGGCCTCTGGAGGCACATAATGTATGATGATCAACTGCGAGCTGGATTTGTTCACCCATAAGAAGAGTAAGCTAAAGGGAGATTTTTATCAGCGCCTACAGTCACCTGATGGGGTTTTAAAGACAAGAGGGAGTCAGGCTCTTTTCAGAGGTGTGAGAGGTATTGGGCACAAAAAAGTGAGAACATTGGAAGTTCCAATTTGATATAAGAAAATACTTTCAGCCATGGGGTGGTTAGATGCTGAGAGAGGTTATGGACTCTCCATTCTCAGAGATATTAAAAACTTAACTGAACAAGGCCCTGACAAACCTGCTGCAACTTCTACCAGCAGGTTGGATTAGCTGGCCTCCAGGCAACCCTTCCCACCTGTATGATTCTGTGGTTCTCAGCAAGTGGGGAAAGAAAAACAAAAAGCAAGATTAACTCTAAGATAAAGAAATTTGTGTAGACCAATTAGCACGTGATATTCTAACACTTCTAACATACATCTATTTCTGTTCTTTTTTCACTGAATAGTGTGCCTCCCAAAACCTGAGTTAGTGCTACGGTGAGCTAGTTCTTGTCTAGTGTGTCTCTCACACCCACTATACAATGAAGCACAGAATTCTTAATTCATAAAATATATTTCTCTCACAAGCCATCAGTTAAAACATTTTCGCCTAACTGTTTTTCCCAACTTCTCAAGTTCCTTTGTACTTTCAGTTTTATTCACCTCTTTGCAGACCTGCCACATCCGTTTTATAAAGCTGTAGGCTCTAGGCACACCGTTTTATGCAAAATATTGCACTAGATTCAATAAACTTTTGCTTTAAGACTATCAAAATGATTTATAAGAAGACCCACGTGTCATAGCTCCCAAAATACACTGTCAAAAGTGGAATCTTCCAATACTATAGTCTCCAGGGTGCCTCTAATGACTTCCTGAATGTAATCCAATGTATTGCGGACTCTGAAGCGTACTTTGTCTTCCTACTGTGACTACTTCCAACATTTGTCATTGGTTCAACTGTATTTTCAAAGTCCCCTCCAAGAGCTTTGTGATTTACATGACGATTACAGTCTTCATTTATTTCAGAAGTTTCTGTCTGTTATAATAATGGATGAACTTAAAATACAGATGAATAAAAATATACAAGAAGAGAGAACAAAGATGGGAATGGTGAAATAACACATTGCTTCAGCACTTCCTTGAAGGAAACTGATGAGACCAAGGAAGGAAGGGATTGCTTGAGGCATGGAATCAGACAGCTGGAGGGGGTGAAGGTGCAACAGCTGGAAGTGCAGGTATAGAATTCCGTTCCCCTGGAGAGTGGATTTGCCTGGCTAAACTAAAGGAAAGATGTGGGAAGGCAAAAACATGCAGAGAATGGAGAATACTAGGCTGATTATGGAAGCTTGATGAAGCTGGAGAAGGGGAAGTAAATGTTAGGCTAAGCTGGATCTCAAATTTAGCAAAAGTAGAACTAGTGATGGGGAACAGCAGCAAAAACTCTTAATGAAACCCAGAAGGCACAACAATAATCATGCTGATGCAAGCACCTTGCAGATTTTAAATACTTTGGTGAATAATGGGGTTTTGCACTTGCTTACGTGTTGTTGAAAATACAAAGTTATTCTAGCAAATTTAGTATCATAAATCCCTGACAAAGTCAGTGTGAAGACACACTTGGAACAGTATAAATAGTGACAGCCATATCTCTGAGAATTCCTTCTGCAGAGGTGCAACAGGCACTTTCACTGAAACATTAGTGTGTCTTTACTGTAATACAGATCAACATAGTGGACTAAATTATTTTCCATTCCAAATTAAGTACGTGAGTAATCTTTAATTGTTGTAAAGGCCTTGGATTGACTTTTACTATCCTGAAGAACTAGAATTGAAATGTTTTGATTAACTGGTTGTGCATGATGTAACTGTTGATCAGGTCCAGCAATGGCTTAATCTGTTGTTATCCCATTGGTTTACTTTAGAAAACTTGATTTTTGACTCTTCATTGGATGGACATCTGGTCTTTGAACTAACAAGAGCAATGAATCGTTCCCTTTCATCCAGTCAAAATGAAGAGCTAGTGACAGACGAGGGTGGAGGGGGAAGGAAAAGACCTCAAGGGATAGTTCAGTGGAAGGTATAGCCCAATGGATAGGGGAGGCTGAAGTGCAAGTTCCTTTCTTGATTAAAAAAAAAAAAAAAAAGGACAACACTCTAAGAAATAACAGTGAAGCTCTTTAGACCAATTATGACAAGGGCAGATCTGAGCCCAGATCATTACAGTTCCTCTGGGCTGCATTGCTTTTTTGTTTTGAATGAAAACAAATGTTACCCAGATACTTACCAAACTTTCAATACTGAAGTGGTCCCTGTGTTTCCAGTGACTGAATATTTATTCTGCAAACTTATCGAGTCAAATCCTTCAACAGACAATTAAATTTGTTCTCTTACTTGTATAAGTTGAGGGTTTTTTTGTATTCGAGCATTTAATGAGATGTTCATGCATTCTAAGATCATAGCTCAAATATCTTTAGTGATCGGATATGAACTGGAGAGCTGTCAGATGAGTTTCCGTTTTAACTACAGCACCAAACCTGCACTTCTGAAATTGTACTTGAGGTTGCTGGCTATATCTTCAGTGACTGAGAGGAGTTTGATTATATCCAATAGCATTCAAAGGTCAGTCTCCACCTGAGGTAATATTTTTATCTGTTCAGAAAATAAAAAATATATGTCTTACATGCATGAAGCTAGTGGAAATAATTTTTTAAAACTTAGTGATGTATTAGGTTTCCCAGTATACAGCATCCAACAATGGTAGTTAGGATCTTTGGAAAAATACTATCCTGCAATCTGTAAATCATTTAAAGAGCTGAGATCCAGCAGGATCTCAGTTTCTACTGAGTTAGACTGCCTACTAAGGCAGAGTTTCTTAAGGCATTTAAAGTATTTTTTCAAAATCTTAATCTTTCATGTGCACAGTTTAATCATTGTTAGCATTTTGTAACAGTTATTTTATACTTCTCTAGTTCCTGCCTTGTGCAGGAATTCAAGAACATTGCACAATTAAATTGCTTCAAAACCTTATGAAAAGTAATTCAGTAATGCCTGTCTACATGCATGTGTTCCCTCCTACTTGATATATTGAAGATGTCTTTCAAAGATTGTGTGGTTTCCCATCACTACAACTTAGAAAGGAGGCAGTAACCCTTGTTATTACTTTGATTCCTCTTTTGCCAGTATAAATGCTGGATTAAAAAAAAAAAAAAAGGTATTTCCTGCATGTAGGAGAGGTGTCATAAGCTTTAAGCCAACTGAACTTGAGGGATCTGTGGACTCTCACATCTGCCTGACCAGCAGAGGAATGGAACTTATTCTGGGGGGAGTTTTCCGCATTTACACTGGTATGACTAAAAAAAGAAGTGGCTTGGGAGTTTTACTCAAATAAGAATCAAAAATTGCCTACTACTTGAAATCAAAATTCTGTGCACTTGATTGGCAGGTAGAAACAGTTATCAACATTAGGAGAAGATAAGGAAGCAGGTGAGTGCAGCCAAATGCCGGTGTACTTTGTGCACTTCTGATAAAGAAAATAGCCCCTTGACCAAAAGCATGGTAGTTGCCTTTTTTTTTTTTTTTTCAGTAGGAGTGCTACATCCATCAGAATCTCTGGCAAGCAGCAGAAAGTCTAAAACAAGTTAACTACAGTGGAGAGTTCCTGCTTTGGCTTTCTAATATAAAAATTGCAAGTGTTTAATTAAAGTACTTCTTAGAAATTAAATAAATGGAAACACTGACATAATGGGTCCAATATTGTGCTGAGCCTGGTTTTAATGAGGCTTTGTCTTCAGCAGAGGTACAAAAAATAACGGCAGAATCTGGCCCATATTTGGAGAGTCACATTCAGAAAATGCACGCAGCTGTTAGGTGCTGGTATGTAAGAGAAACGAAGGAATTAGGAGGATGGTAGTGATAAATTAAGACATACCCTTGTCTCTGAGAAATCCCAGAGCAGGTGCCTTAAAATGTGCTCAGCCTTGCCTTGTGGCAGGTTCATTATCCCACACAACAGAGAAAATAACCATGAGATATAGTGGGTTGCATTTATCCATTAGATTACTTTTAGCAAAGGTGACAGAAAGAAATGATTGAAGTCTTTTCTGCTCCTTTGCATACTCTTAGTGCCCTCCATACATCCAGCTGTCATGCCCTGGTTTTAGTTTAGTACCTACAGATGTACATCGGCCTGTCCATTTAGGAAAAGAAAAATATTTTTTTTTTTGGTTTAATTTTACCATCTTCACAGAAATTGCTATCTGATAAAGTACCATCATTATTCAGTATATTATCATTTTAACTTTCTAGCAACAGGTTAGTAATCACAATATTTATTTTTTTTGTTTTGTATCTCAACAATGAAAAAAATATTTGGAGAGTCTGTAGGTTGTATCCACTTTTTGGCTTTTTCTGTTTGTATTGTGTGAATATTTTAAATGCTTTTACTTAGCTTTTTGGAGGATATTTGCAGCCTCTACATGATATTAAAAAGCTTTTGTCTGGAGACTGCAAAGGCTCAAGTGTGTCTAACTTTTATGTCAGCTCTCAGGTACTTGACCTTGATTGTACAAACTTATGAAGCAAAAAAGGGTTTTTCCGCTGGCTTGTTAATTAAGTAGGGATATTTCTGCTGGCAGGAAGGGGATTATTTTATTTTCTTGCTGAACTGTTTGCAAACTTTTTTCCTATCACCCCAAACATCATCAACACAAAGATATAGTGCAAAAAAAAAGGACATTTAATTCTTTCTCAAACCCATTAGTTTTATTAGTGAGCAGACTGCAAAAACGAGAAAATCTTATGTAGGTAATAATGCAGCATATAATTTTTCATCTGTGGAAAAAATCTGATCTTTCCATTAAATAGTGAGATTAGTCAAGAACTTCAAGTTCTTTTTAGGGTTGTTTCGTTGGTGATTCTTTTTTTTTCTTAAAACTTTCTGTAATGGTCATGTTCCTTTCAAAAACCAAGGAAGGAACAAAACCATCTATCCATTGTTTATTTCACAATCCTTTGAAAAATCAATCTTAACCAACTTGTACCCTTCTTTAATTCAAAATTTTCAGAAGAACAACAGATACTCTTCTATGTGGTGTGGTGGTTTCCATTCAGTGTGACTCAATAATTCTTTCTGTTTGCCTTAGAAAGAGAGGTCAATAGCTACATGGACTTGCATAACATCAGTGCCATGTCATTAAAGGTAGAACAACAGTGAAAGGCAAATCAAAACAGCTGAGAATCATTGCTAATATGAGTATAGATGTACAAGAGCAAGAGCAGACTAAGAGTGTCCTTTGAGTGCTCTTCCAAGAAGGATGTCAAATAGATATGCCTCACCCTAGCCAGTTCTTTCAAAAAAATTAACTAAAGAACTGCTAGGAGCTTGGGGGGGAAAGTAAAGGAAAGTTTACTTTAACTTAGGGTAAAGAAAAAAGAAAGTCTTCTGGGTGCCAAAATGTTGTATGTTCTCAGGTCATACTTAGTTTGCAGGCATTTGCAAGGTTTTAGCTGCCTTCTGTCTTACTGGTCCTTCAAAAGGGATATATTGCATTGACAAGAACCACTTTAAAATCCATTAAACATAAGTAAAACTGTCAAGCCCATTTCTTCTGCTTCTGTCTCTTCCATAACAAGCAGGAAAATAACCCATTAGTTTTTAAAGTATGCAATTGCTTCCTCTGTTTCTAAGATGTTTTGCTGCAGCTGAGGAGCTCTGCTGCTGAACTTTATAGTTCTGTGCACTTCATTTTCCAGAGAGGAAAAAACCCGAACACAGTGATCAGGACAAACTGGTTTGGGTTGACTACAGCAAGCTTGCACTCCAGGTTCCAGCCCTGAGAGCTATGTGTTTGCTCCTTCTGGAAGACTGTAATAACTTGAGTCTTCCTTCCACTCTCCTACACACCCTTCTTGATATATTTAATATGTACAGGAGTGCGAGATCTGTTGAAGCTGCACTCTCTCCTCCTGCAGAGCACAGACCTCTTCTCTCTCTCATGCTGTATGCACTCTCATGAAAGAGACATGAAGGCAGCAGAGTTGAGACCAGTGACTCTCTCCAGAGCTTATCTAAGACAGATAGTCAGTCATGGCTTCTAAAACTGTTTATTATTGCAGCTTCTTAAAATGACAGAATGTTGGGCCAACTAATGGCTGTTAATGATCCCAGCAACAGCAGATTTAGGCTTCAGCAGTTTTCTTTCTCTGTGTCAATGTAGTTGAGCTTATAGGAAACAACCTTGTTTTCTTAACACACCATTTAAAAAAAAAAAATCAGAAAAAGGTAAGACAAGCAGGTTTTCTTGCAGGAAGGTGTTTGCAGATCTGCGTTCTCAGGCCTCTTCCCTTGTCTTGCATGGGTTATCCGTTTGCTGCACCCAAATTACAGAACAGCAGCTTGAATTCCCACTGGTTAGTTTCACTCAATGTCTTGTTAAGGGTGGAGGAAATGCAACTTATACAAAATTCACTGTTAATCTAATTAAATTCTTAACAGTCTAATCAAATACTTACTATCATTGTAACATGACTAATAATAATACTTACGGTTGCAATTATATGCAGTTAATGTGCAAAGAAACTGTAGAATGTATCCTTTTCGCTGACCCTATGCTTACCCTTCCACCGCCCCTCTGGGTCCCATGGTTAAAGGCTTCAGTATGGCAAGGGCATGGGTCTTGGCAAGTGGTCAGCATCCCAAGTCCTTTACAAGGAGGAGGACGTAGGTTGTTTCTTCCTCCTTTTTTCAGTTTTCGTATGTGGTCATATTTGTTTGTCAACTCGCTCTACACTCTGCTTCTTCACTGATCTGCAGTTCCATGCTGCATCCAGATTTACCATATCTGTTTCATATATATCGAGTACTTGTTCTTTCTTACCGCCTAAAAGAATTTTTGCCCAGTTCTTTAAGACCGTAGGAGAGTGGTTTATGACCCTGGAACCATCCCCTTTCTCCTAGGACCCTGTGCCTCTAGCTCCTCCACACTGCTCCTTCTCTGGCATCACACTGTGCCTGTGTTTCTCCAGGAAAAGTCTTTGTGCTGGGGTGAGTAATACTTCATTAGTCACAAATAACTGTTTCTTGCTACTATGAGTTACAAAAATACATATAGTAATGAGAGTTATGTCACACAATAGTACAATGTTAAGCAATTGAAACAAACCAGGTTAACAGCCATGGGAATAGCAGATAATATTTGTTACAAGCAAACAAGTGAAAGCAAAGCTCTAGGTAAGTCAAGGCAAGTCCAGACAAAGCCTGAGGCCTGGCTTGTCCGTGGGATGCAAAACCTGCTGCCTGTCACAAGCAAGACCATCACCGTATCTACTGCTCTACAAGGCTTTGGGTGTTTAAGCACCTTCACTGGCACAACTTTTCAAGTGTTTCTCTTTGTGGTACCTGAACCCACCCCAGCTGTCAGCAAGGGTGGTGTCAGTGATGTCTGCTGCTGCACATGGCCCGTTGCAGGCGTCGCAGGGCGGCTGCCTCTGGGGAGGGCAGCTGGTCAGTCACCAATGTCCTTGGGCCTCAGCTCCCCTTCCTCTGCTCCTTGCTTGTGAGTTTTCCTCCCATTTGTGGGTATGTTGCTTGCTGTAACTGATTCAAGACCACTTTAGCCAAAGGATCAGAGGCTGTTCTCCTCTGTATTTTCATCTAGGAGGACTGGTACTCTGAGGGGAGACAACTTCATTTTGGTATCGTAGCATACAACCATGCCATTTTAATACAGTAGGCTCTGTGTGTTTGGTTATGCTTTCAGGGAGAGGTTGAAAGTAAAGTGGATGCCCAAGACAAGTGGCATCTGTGAAGTGTAATGCATCATCCCTCTCTTCTGCATGGACATGTGAAAGTATGGCATCCTCTATTTTTTCTCTCCTTTTTGTTTCTCCTTCATTTTTTTTCTTTTCTTTTCGTCTGATGCTGCTATTTCCAAAGTCTTGGTATTGCTTTATTAACTATTAAGTGCTTCCTATTAGAACAGTGGACTTCAAAGGGGATTCTTCTGGATTCCTAAGGTTTTGCAAAAGAAATATTTGGAACAGACTGTAGGTTTGGGACAGCCAGAGGAAGAAGCTGCTGACAAAGCACGCTAGTAACTGTAGCTATCAAAATTGCCACTACTTTTGGAATTAAGTGCCTTAAGGAAACACCTTTTTTAAGCAGGTACCTATTTAAAACTAACTCTTGGTTTCAATGCTGCAGGTAATAAATGAGCACTATTTTCATTAGGGCACAGGGATAGTTTCTCTCTAGTGAAATGATTAATTATGCAAACAGCCAAAAAGACAGGCTGTATCAATAAAGATGTGCACGTGGCCCTTTTTTCACTTAACTTCTGCACTTGCTGTACACAAGCAAGATCTCATTCATAAATCAGGCAGTGGTGTTAAACTGGTGTTATACTGGGCTTGCCAGCCCAGGCACTTGTACCTTGCAATTGTAAAAGTGGATTTTTACCATGTTGCTACCTGGTTTATTTTTAACATATGAAAAATTTGACTTTTCATCTAGATACTGTCATAATGTTTGCAACTTGGAGCCTAGCAGCATATCACCTGGTTTGTTCCAACTCACACATTTTTCCCTGTCTGCTGTGTTTTTGCAGCCACTTTGGACTTGGAATGGGTTAAGGATGCCATATCTGCATGAAATGATTCTTCTTATGAAATATGTTTATCAGGAGCCTGAGAAATGTACTGTCTTGAGGTAAAAGGCAACTAGCAGAGAGGCAGTTGTGTGAAGGAATGAAGAACAGATAGCTGTCTGTAAATTTGGTGCTATGACTCAACAGAAAAAGATGGCTGTGCTGAGATATCTCAGTGTAAAAAGACATTTATAGGATGGAAGTAATAATGGTTT